>OY821520.1:90394570-90442350 GCA_963682025.1 Cordilura impudica
ATTTTATTTATGTTTTCAAATATATCGCAGAGTATTGGTGTTTACAACCGCTCAGGGCATACTTTCAGTGGTTCTGTTTTTGTTTCATGTGTACTTTTCTTAGTCTTTTGTTTTTTATGCTCATAACAAATGAAATATTGGTTAATGGAAAAAGCTTACTCGTATTTGAGTTACACTCTGCTAGTTGGTGAAGACAAAATTACGGTATTATAAGATCTTTTTCTCAAATTTTTGACCAAGTCTTGATCATTTTTTAATTGAAAGTAAACCTGTTTAAAGAAATAGAGAAAAAATACAAAAACTATATACTATATACCATGAGTTTTGGATAAAGGTATATCTCCAATATTGCTGAGGACACCGTTGAATATAATAAGCACAAGCCAAGTTTTCAGTAGGATTTTATGAATTTGGAATTGGCAGATATATGAACAAAAATATTTTTATAACGATCATGACTATATTTATCACAATTACTTACACTAGCAGATATCAGCTCTCGAAATTCGAGTGCAATTTCTAGCCAGCTTTCTTTTTCAACTTAGCCAATCCACAAACCATGGTTTATTATTATTGTGAAGCTCAATAACAAACTCATTAACACACACATTAACAAATTTAATAAAACACAAATGGCATATGCATAATTTTATGTATGTGTTATTAGCAACTTTAAAAGCAATTTACTCAAAATAAAGGAAAAAATTTAAAAATCTGTAAATCTACAAAAACGGCGGAAAAGAAATACATTTCAAATAATATACGCTTTGCCCTAATATAAATATTATAGTTTTCTCAGAACCATTTACGAACTGAATTAGTGCATCTAAATTTTTGGCTTTGAAAAGATTAAATAAATAAAGAGAAATGGCTTTATATAGAAACCTCGACTAAATATAATCTTAAATTTTATATTATTGTACTATTAATTAATGAGTGTAATAAAAATGCATAGGCGAAATTTTAGGCATATATATATTAACCAGGATTTAAGTCAATTTATAATAAGGTGCTATTTGAATTGGACTAGGTCTAAGCGTCCACTGAATTTTGCCAATTGCAATAATTATCGCTCAAATTATATATGTTTCGAATTAACTTTATAATTACGAACTTGAGTTTGCTTAATATTTGACATTCACAACGGATGGACGAAAATATCTAAATTAATTCGGAATTGATTTTCAGCACAAACTCATTATATTATGATCACAAAGTTAGCGAAGGTATAACAAGAATTGATAATGGAAATATTTGTGATAATCCAATTTATAATTCAAGGATTTAAATTTTCTCAGTCCTCGAAACATCTATTAGAGTCGAACTCCAAAAGGGCCTTCAAAGCGAGAAACAATTCGGCTTTTTTTCCACTCAAAGTAAGTCCCCACTTTTATATGGATAAAAATTGGCTACACAAATAAGAACCAGCGGAGGTTAAAACAAGACGTGAATTATATTCATCAAAGATAGGTGGTGAATTACATTCACCTAAGATGGGATTGGCAACTCTGCTTTTAAGCTGTCAAAACGTGAAATACTTAAGCTGTGCTATTATTTCGTTTATTTTCCAAGTTAAATTAATAGTTACACGTTCTAAACCACTGAAATATAAACTATCGGTGAATTCTGCATACCAGTTTGTTGGAGTACAGTACAAATACAGCCAGTATTCGACATTTTTTGATGGATTTTTTCAACTGGATTTGGTATAAGTATTTGATGATATTGTTGTAACTTGCGCTTTTTTTGTTTGTAAATATCAGCTGTTTTTGATATTACATAAAGATTGCCTCGTATTATATTTATATCACTGTATGCCTAAAAGTATGCCCTTACTTTTTTAAATACAATAATAACCAGTGTTTAAAAAGGCTAAAATAATAACCAGGGTTTAAAAAGCTACTTCCATAGTAAATCAAAGCTACGAAAAGACTGTAGTTTTAGTAAAAAATAAAAACAAAAAACTAATGAGTTTTAAGCGCCACAGAAATTTGTCATCACCGGAACAATTAATCAATAATAATAACAAGAAGCAATTAACGACTAATATTATGGATAATCAAACTACTCCTGATGTATTTTCTTGGGATAAGCTCTGCAACCTTTTAGATGCAAAATTGAAAGATGTCACCAAAAAGGAAGACCTTGTATCAATCAAAACAGAAATTGAGGAACATAGAGAAGAAAACGTTAAACTAAGAAATGACATCAACAAACTTACAACTCGCCTTGAATATATTGATCGAAGGACTCGTTCAGCAAATATTGTTGTTAGTGGTTTAAACAGCAATAATAACAACGAAGCTAAAAACGAATTTACTAAATTATGCACCAACGTACTTAAGGTTAACATACATGTTATAAATGCACGTAAATTGCCATCGAAAAATACATTTTTATTTACACTGGAAACAAATATGCAAGCTATCAATGTAATAGCTGCCAAAGGAAACTTGAATGATGGTTCGATTTTCATTCAAAAGGATTATACCAATGAAGAACAAAATGTGAGATATAATTTAAGGCAAATAAATAAAGCTGTTGCAAATCCTCAAAATAATTTGAAGGTCAGGATGGGTGAATTCTGTATTTTTATTAATAACAAAAGATACACTTGGTCCATGGGAAAAGCAGTTGCTAATTGTAATGATTATGCTGAGTTTTTAAGAAATTTATTGTTTGAAGCCAATTCCTCTATAGATGTCACAGTTCGAGATATGAACAATAATGTTGAAGATGTTGCTGCAACCTCAACAAATGTCCCTGCACAATAGCAATACAACACATGCCGTTTAGTCTCATATAATGTAGCAAACCTAGCCAGTTCTCTTAGTTTAGGAAATTTTGTAACTTTTATAAATAAATTTGATATTTTCTTCCTTTTTGAAACTCATGTCATAGCTGAAAAACGACAACTTTTTACTACATACTTTCAAAATTACAAATTATATTGGATTGATGCAAAGAAACCCCATAATGCTGGTCGTGCTAGCGGTGGATGCTTGTATGGCTTCAAAAAGAAAATACAAAAAGCTTTTAAATTAAAATTTTCGATTCATGCAAATAATAACATTTTACTAACAGCTAATCTTGATGCTAATTTGTTTTATTTTATACCCCGCTATTTAAACTGCACTAATTGGAACGTTGATTTTGAATCGCTTGAAAATTTTTTACTGGAACTTTCTCCCACAAATTTTTGCATAGTTGGTGATTTGAATGCACGTATAGGTGATGAACAAATTTTAGATCCTAACCTTCTACACAACCTTCAACATATTAATAAGATCAGACACTCGAAAGACACAACGTGTAATACAAAAGGAAGCAGGCTTATAGATCTAGTTGAAAACTTGGGAGGCATAGTACTTAATGGTAGGACAGTTGGTGACGAACAGGGTGAATATAGTTTTTGTGGCGGAAGTGGTAGCTCTGTTATAGACTACTGTATTAGTTCTCAGAGTTTTTTGAACTTCGTTGATGATTTTAGTATTGGTTGTAAACCTTACTCTGACCATATGCCGCTTGTACTTAAACTAATTGTACCAATGTCTTACAATAGAGCTGCAGCCGATTCAGTACCTCAAAGAATACGATGGAACGATAAATTTGCGTTAAAGTACTCAGAAAATTTAACGATTCTTACTAGAAATATAAATTTTGCACCCAATATCTCTGTTGATGAAATGGTACTCTCTGTTAAAAACAAAATCTTAAAAGCTAATGTTACTACCAACAATAAGTTTTGCTTTGAACAAAATAAAAATTGTTCAATTGGAAATGTGCACGTTCTCGAAAAAATATGATGAAACTTCTTAACAAGTATAGGAAAAAGCATACAAATGCAAATAAGGCAAAGTATCTTTCTGCCAAAGCCAAATATCTAAGAATATGCAAAAATAGTAAACTTGAATTGTATGAAAAAAATGTAGAACAACTTAACTTTGTTAACTGCAGTAAAGCCTGGTGGAAACTGTCAAATGATATGAAAACACGAACGTGCATTACGAGGGGTGACTTAACATCAGAAGACTTTCATACACATTTTAGTACTATGCTCGAAAACCCAGAACAAGCAAATTTATTACAATGGTATATGCCTTGTTTTACTGATGCTTTTCTTGATTCACCAATTGAACTCTGTGAGCTCTATTCAGTGCTACTTTCATTAAAACGTAACAAGGCTCCAGGTTCTGATGGCATCAGTTATGAATTTTATAGATATGCTCCCGTTTGTTTCGTAAACGAAATTCTTTGTCTGCTAAACCAAATTTTTTTAAAGGAAACCATACCAAGCAGCTTTAAAACGTCAATTCTGATTCCGCTTTTGAAGAAAGGAGATCCAAATAGTCCAACAAATTATCGAGGATTATTGTTAATTGACACATTGTGTAAAATTTTTAATAATATTCTCTTAAACCGTATAACTAATTGGATTGATGTCAACAACATATTAAACGAGTATCAGGCAGGCTTTAGAAAAAACTACTCTACAATTGATAACGTTTTTAATCTCGCTAATATTGTTCATTTAAATAAGCTTAACGGCAAAAACACATACGCTTTCTTTGTGGATTTTTCCTGCGCATTTGATATGATACCAAGGAATTCTCTTATTTACAAATTATCCTGTATGTGGTTATCGTCAAAGATAATCCGCATCTTAACACTTTACTATGAAAATAACACAAGTCAAGTACTTTATGGTAACACATTTTCTGATCCGTTCAGTGTAGACAACGGTGTGAAGCAGGGATGTATACTTAGTCCTATTTTGTTTGCTTTATACCTTAACGACCTGGCTGAAGCATTACCTGGTGGTGTAAATGTAGTAGATGGACCTATAAAAATTCTTCTATACGCTGATGACATTGTCATCTTATCTGATTCGCCAGATATTTTACAGAATATGATTGATAAACTTTATACGTACTGCAACATTTGGTCCCTAAAGGTAAATCTTGCTAAGTCTAAAATATTAATATTTCGCAGTGGAACAAGAATATCAAATAATCTGAAATGGAATTATGGTGAAGATGACATAGAAATCGTTAATAACTATAGATATTTGGGCATGGACCTTAATTTCAACCTGTCTTTCAAAAAACATATAGAAAATAAATTAACTACTTCTAAAATGGCGATTTCTTCAACATGGGCAAGATACATAAACCACCCCAAAATTTCAAACAGCAACAAACTAAAAATATTTAATGCAGCATCAAAATCTATTATGTTCTACGGAGCCCAAATCTGGGGTTTTAAAAAATATGATGAAGTTGAAAAATTATTCAGGTTTTTTATAAAAAAGATGCTTCTTTTACCAAGCAACACACCAAATTACATGCTTTATATTGAAACTGGCTTAAACTCTTTATACGTTAATACTTTAAAGCTCCACTTTGATTACATTAATAAAGCACTGCACATGCCTAGTTGCATATTGCCACGTATTTTAGCTGAAAAGGTAATAGCAAAAAAGACGTATTGGGCAGAGGAATGGATCACTTTATGTGGAAATATTAAATTTGTACCCGACAATGCTGAAAATCCTATGTGTTTATACTCAAAACAAATTCTAGACCTTTTATCAACTAAGGAAAGAGAAGATCTATTGGTTAACGCAAGAAACTCTCAATTTCACGATTTATATTCGCAAGTAAATTATTGCATGAAACCCATTTCTGCTTTAGATCTGTCTTCTCGAGCTGCAAGTTTAATAATAAGAGCAAGAGATGGATTATTAGATATTAATGCCAGGGCCTTCAAAAGTTCATCAGTTGGCCTGTGCTCACTTTGTAACCTAGACGCTACAGAAAACACTCTACACCTAATTGGAATTTGTCCAATATACTACGAGTTCAGATTAAAATATTTTGGAAAAACTAGTTTAGATTTGAATGAAGTTCTGAATATATTAAATGGTTTTGAATTTGATTACTTTACATTGTATAAATATTTGGAAATTTGTCTTAAATACAGGAAACTAATATTAAATGAATTTGAATAAACTCTGTACATTAAAGAATTTAATAACCTCTTTATTACAAATTGTATGAAAAAAAAAAAAAAAAATCTAAGAAATTTAGAAACAACGTAAATAAATGAAATAACTCATAGCTTTATATATGCCAATCTGGCTCACAACTATCATGTTATGCCAAATATAGATAATATAGTAATATTTAATCTCTAAGATTGTAAATATGTAATATAAATATCTATTAAATAAATAAAAATAAATAAAACATTCACCTAAGAACAGGTCGTAATTTACATGCACCATAACATAGTGGGTGATTAACATTCATCCAAGAAATTCACCACCAGACCAAAATACACATGTACTTAAAACAATAAACCGTAAACATCCAATATGTGGTGTGTTCTCTAATGATTGATATCAAACTTGTTTAGTGGTTGAGGTGCAAGCTACATACAATACCAAAAGAATCGAACCGCTAAGAGATAGAGAGAACACAAATATCAGATAAAACACCGAGATTTAACATCAAACAGGTAGCTTAACATCTGATGTGAGACGGTATTCTCTCTAAGGTTGGAATCTCTGTTGTGATGATGTCGAACAGGTTAATGTTGATAGCACGATAACAAGCGTTTGCCAAACCTTTAGCATCCATTGAGAGTTTGAAGTAGCAACACGGTTATGGGCGTTCGGCTTATACAAGGAGAAAACAGCAAGGCAGCAGTCTCCTATTTCGACATCCGGGGTAGGGTGTAGATATCTCAGGACAACGAGCAGCGCGCGGAGCTCTTACCTGAAGAATAGGCGACAAGGTAGGATCTACAAATATGCAAATATTTTAAAAAGTGAGGGAATTGGTGCCAATACCATTTTACGAGAGTAGGGGCGAATCACAGTCGTCAATAGTTTTTTTTTTTAATTTAATCTAAAGATATGAATGGTGTCCTTCATATTTGAGACTCAACCCGTGTGAGACTCAACTGACTCGTCAGTCTTCAACCACTCTACCCGCGGGACTGCCGTTAGGTATTACTTCGCGGGGTTGGTTAGCGCTTTAGGCTACTCCTGAATTCCGAGCTATGGATGCTCTTTTCGTCTTACGCATGTCTTCTTCCATACGTAGTTTCTGATTGATAGTGGTTACAAAGTTGCAGACCGAATTCCAGTTTTCCTCCGATTTTAGCATTGCATCTATTATGTGCTCCGGGTCCATATCCTGACCAATTTCGCTGATCACTAAGCGCCTGCATGCCTCGGATCTGAGACATCCAAAGAAAATATGTTCCACATCTTCACATGTTTCCGGGCATCTTGCGCACAGTGGTGAATCATCATGTCGTCATTTAAAGAGGTAGAACTGCGTAAGTTATATTTAGTTTCGCCATGTTTTCGGTCTATCCACTTCTTAACACTTGGTATTAGTCTGTGGGTCCATCTCCCCTTGGACGTGTTATCCCACCTTCTTTGCCACTGGTTTATTGTCTCGTTCCTTTCCACGCGCCGCCTCACTTGTCTGTTTTCCTCGGGGTTTTCCCCCTTGCGACATAGACTCTCTGTACTTCCTCTGCTGACAGGTCGATTAGTATCATTCCAGCTAGCCGACCTATTGCCTCCAATGATATGGTCCTGCATCCACTGCAGATTCTAAGACAATTTCGTCTATACAACGAGAGTAAGTTTCGCTTTGACGAGCTTTTAATATTTCCTGCCCAGATTGGGGCTAAATACAGCAATATGGAGTTCACTTTCCTTGCGATTAGGATCCTTCGTTTCTGAAGGGCCCACCAGTATTTGGCATTATCCTCGCAAGAGCGTTTTCAACTGCTGCCGCCTTCTGGCGTGCAAATTCCATATGTGACTTAGAGCACAGCCGATCATCGATCTTGAGTACCAGGTGTGTTATCGCCTATGAGGATGTGATTTCGACATTACCCACTTCTAGTCACAAGATTTTTCTCTTCTTGCGTCCGCTAATCAAAACTGCCTATATTTTGTGAGCGGCAAGTTCTAGTCCAACTGTTCCGAGCCAGGTCCTTATTAAAAGATCGTCTAGTTTGCATACACTTGCACTTCATGAAGCAAGCACTGACTACGATGGATATATCGTCTCAAGTTCAAGAACCTGGTTGTACATGACATTCGACGGTAGCGGCCTCAAGTCCATAGTTGGATTACATGCAACAGATTAGGTTAGGTGGGTTAGCATAGGCGCTGGATTACATCCAGGTCAGATTGTGTACGAATTATATTCGCAGGCAGGCATTTTGATAAGTACAGGAGCTGTAGTATGTTCAGCAAAAGTGTAGCCTGGATTATATTCATCAATTCTTTGTTGGATTACATTCAACCCAGCCAGAAGCATGGGATCGCAGCAACCATCAGTACCGGCGACACCAGAAAGCATCAGTATCCGCAGCACCAGCAAACATCAGTACACATGAAACCAGCAACCATAAATACCCGCGATACCAGCAACCATTAATGTCCGCGGCGCCAGCAACATTTAATTGTGATTAAAAAAAATGGTGTATTAAATAAATAAAAAAAATTATAAACATAAATTTATAAATTTGATGAAAGGCCCATGAGAGAGCTGAGTCTATCCTAGCTCCAAACCCAGACTTCAGCTTACCACCTATTTCGTGAATGGTCTCTTCCAAGTAAATCATATTCTCAACGCGTATGGAAAACTTTTGGATTTAATTTTTTCTAATGAGCCATCTTAAGTATCACTGCATCTATCTAATCCAATTACTTTACCTGAAGACCATTATCATCCCTAAGAAAATTTGCTTATTTTTCTTCCACTCGATTTGCCAATTAAGAATCCTGTGCATAATCAGAAGGAAAATACTTAATGCTTTTCGCAAATTTATTATTCAAAATTTAATGATCTACTATCCGATATTGACTGGAATGATACCTTTCATCTGTTGACTATGATGTATATCTGTAATGGTTCCTATGATTTCAACCCGTAAAAAGATGGGTCCACCATGGAAGAAAAATTTTTATAAAAAATACAAAAAGTCTGGTTCCACCTTTGATTTTACCAAGTACTTAATTGCTAGATCAGAGCACAATATTGAAGACAAAAAGGCTTACAATAACTATTTAACTCGTATGAAACATAATTTAAAGAGGAATCCAAAATCATTTTACAATTTTGTTAATTCGACCACGTGAATATCCTAATTCTTTGCAATTTTGATCAATTTCAGACGATGATGATTTATCAATCAGCAATATTTTCGTTTTTATTGCTACAACATATTACATACAAAATTTTGATCAATCCATACAATATCCTTTTGAAATTTTCAAAGCTTCTTCGGTAATAAATGTAAATTTCCTAACAACATCCCTGTTGTCATCACCTATAGTTTAACTTATCCGACAAGTTGTTGCAAGAATCGGGATCAGTATTAAATTATCTTTTCAAAACGCTATAAAAATTCAAAATCGAATAAAAATTCGCCATAAAATGCAATACTTATTGCAAGTCGTAAGCGATTACAGAAAAGAATTTGAATCACACACTAAATCATCTTTAATTACACCAAAATAAATAATTACTTAATTTTCTATATCATATTCTTTTGAATACATTTTCTTTTATTAGCTTTTGGTCATTTGTGGGTCTTCTTATTTTATTAGGGAAAATATGGATGGTTTTATACATAAAATAATTTTACAACAAAAGTTGTAATTTATATTCGCGAGCAACAGGTAAACAGTTGCAGCAAAGATATATCACAATGGATTTTACGATCACAGGAGCACCGAAGGGTTAAATAAATAAAAAAAATAAGCGAATTATTTTTCTTAAATTCTAAGTATTGGTTTCATCATGTTTGATAGAAAAACTCGTTTTCGGTAATTTTTATTTAAAAATATCTTAAAATCCAAAGCTGGCCTTGGCAAAGAATGGGTTAACTTTCTCGGCTTTATCCCAAATTTTAGGAACGGAAGAAATACGTATTTGGTTATAATATTCTAAGCAACGCTTTTAAAAATTTAACAGGATTTGCAAAATATTTGAATTTTTTAATAAATTGTCTTTATTAGCTTGGGGTCATATGTGACCCCAATTCAAAAAGGGTTAATGGGGTCATATTATTTTTTTACGAAACCCTAGGCCCTTTAGATAAAATATAAAATTTAAAATTAGGAAAGTGATCCATTTTTGATAAAAAGTATTTAGAAAGGGCACGTTTACAGAATATTTTACAAAAATCCCATTTTTCTCGAAATCCGCAAAAATAAAATTATTGTAAAAAAAATTCTGGGGCAGGGATTTACTTAAAAATTTACAAGGTTAATCTGTAACATGTATTTAACAAAACCTTGAAGTGTTAGATCAATTTCTTAAAATTTTGTTTAAGAAAATTTTTTAAAACTTGAAAAAGGAGTTTTCAAACTTTTATCAAAAAAATTTCCCATATTCGGTCGCAATACGCAATAGGTTAACAACGTGGTAATAAAACAATACTTCATATCTGATTACTTAAAAGTATAGAGACAAAGAAAAAATTATTGCTTTTATCAATTTCTCGAAGTTGAAAAAAATGCTATCAAATTTCATGACCTAGTTTTTTTGGCATAAAAGTGGTCTGGGGCATTTGCTATTGCTTGGCGAATTTTTACTCGATTTTAAATTTTTATAGCTTTTTGGATATAACAGCTTTTTGGTAGAATTAAACTATAGCTAAACCATGCTAAGTATATTACTCATTTTTGTGCTCAAATTATTAGTAGTTTATTTATAATAAAGTAGAAAAAGATCGTACCTAAACTCTTTAGTATTTAAGATAAATTTAAACATGACATGTAATATTATATAGTAAATAAAAGAATTGAAAAAACTATGGAATGTAATTTTCGTAAAATCTGAAAAAAAAAGTCATATTTTCCCCATATAAACACACTTGAAATTTTCAATCGATTTCCGGCTAGACTTTTCTTTATCCGATGCTCCTCAAACTTCACATTTATTAGTTTTATATTGAAAGGTGACAAACTGGCCCCCGCCTATCCCCAAAATCGCAATTTGTAAAATGTTCATACAACGTAAGGCCACTCTAATGGAGCTCAATACAAAGAAATGTAAGCACATTTCCTTTTGCAGATGTAAAAATCTACATACTACTTTTTATATGCATGAAAGTGAATTGAACTCGGCTGATACACTCTCAGATCTTGGCATTTTATTAGAGCATCGATTAAATTTTCGTCCGTATTTACCTTCAGCAATAAACAAAGCTTATGGCGTTCTTGGATTTATGAAGCGATGGAGTAAAGAATTTTCTGTTCCAGATGCAACCAAACAGCTACATACATCCCTGGTTTGTCCCATCCTGGAATATGGTTCCATGATATGGAATCTGTGTTACATTATTCATATCGATTTCGTCGAATCCGAAACAATTTCTTTCATTCTGTCTACGTGAAGTTGGTTGCAACTCCCGTGCCTTACCCTTTTATGAATCCAGACTTGATCTAATCAAGTAACAATCAAGTAACCGACACTGAAAAGTCGTAGAAAAATGCTTAGCATTTCCTTTCTATTCCGTTTATTCCATGGCGGCATTGACTCCAATTACTTGTTAAATAGAGTTCAAATTAATATACCTGCAAGAATTATTAATTATTTTTGACTTCCATTTCGCCGGTTGTGTGAACAATTTAATGGAATTTACCACATCATATCCGATATATCCGAAAATAAAGAATCTTTGAAACGTAAAATTATTATATATCTAAATAACTAAATCATCATTATTTTATCAGTCTCTAAGGATATTTGTAATTCCAAAGAGTTTAAATAAATAAATAAATGAATAAAAAAGAACCAAGGATTGCCTGCCAACCAACACGTAACAGTGAATAGTTTTCCCTGTTAATAGTTTGTGCCGGTGGAAAGATTTCGTATTGTATCACATCAAGATAATAGAACCTTGACTTTAACCTTGTTTTCAATGTCAGAAACCGGTCTGATTAAGAATATAAAGTGGCATTGACTTTTAGAAATCTACGCTTTCTTCTTATCTAATGCACTATTAAATAAACGTCAATTAATAACCACATTAAAGGCAGCTGCTTGGGATTTGTTCACTTCTAAATTTATTTGAAACTGAGTTGGTTGTAACACTTTCTCTTGCCCAATATATATTTAAGTAAAAATATAAACACTAAGGACATTCTGTATAGCAAACAAATAAATTCTAACATAAACCAAGTAACTGAAACCATCTTTCGATAACCAACAATCGATATTTGAGGCAAATAACTTAATTTGAACTAAACGAAAGAAAGACAAAACAACTAAGGCCATAAGTGACGAGAAAGGACACTTGAGCCTTAAGATACTCATGAACCGAACCCAAAATATATATAAAGAAAAAAAAAAACTAATAGTCTATGTTTGATGAATGACGTTCAACAACTTACAAGTACGCTCACATTTATTGGCATGTGTGTGTCTGTGTGTGTATGTACATATTTATTTTCCCATACTAACTGTAATACTTCATTTAATTGTAAATATTTGTTCGAATTTGTATGTGTTTGCAAGTGTGTCTAAAAGCATGATGATGTTGGAAAAAAAGAGTCGCTATAATTTTTTAATGAACATTTGAGTTTGTGTTTTGTTAGTGTTTCAATACTTTGAATAGGTTGGGTCAGATTGACTACAAATATTATACCAGTATATTGTAGTTGTGCTTCATGAAACATCTTAAGTGGTAGAACGAACGGCATTGCTAAATATGTTTACTTATGTTGACGCCAATATTCAATCACAAATTAAATTAAATTGTATAACGATCTCTTTGGGCAGTGGCGATAAACAAATGCGTAAAGGCGTCAGTAATTAAAGGCAAATATGTGTTTGTTTGTTTGTTGTTTGATTGGTTGTGTGCTGGTTGGTTGGTAAAATAACTGAGACTGATGATTTTAATTTGATTAAGTACAAGGAATTCAAACTTCTCACATTTAGTAAATTTTCAACTGAAATATTAAGCACGAATCAAAATTCTGGATTAGAATTTTTTAACTTAGTAACTAATTAACGTAAATATGTTATAGGTATATATAAGCGCTTATGCTAAATTAGTGTTCAGCTACTGAGAGACATATGTATAATAATAATTTCCGATGTTTATAAAATCATTTAACCTTTAACTGTGGATGTGGTAAATTCTATTCTTTCTTTAAATTTTTTGAATTAGTCGCTTTTATTACGCTATATCAATTTAATTCTCCAGCTATAATAGCAACAGCAAATACAGCTCCTATTGATAGTACATAATGAAAATGAGCCACTACATAATAGCTGTCATGTAAAATAATATCTACTGAAAAATTTGCTAGAACTACTCCTGTTAAACCTCCAACTGTAAATAAAAATACATACCCTAAAGCTCATATCTATTCAAGTCCTTTTTGTTTTTCTTCATGTATTTTTTATATTCATTGAGAAGCTACCATTATGATCTTCCATTATATCCTCAAGGATACATTTTAGAATAGATTAGTGCACATTTCAAGTTTTTATACCCTATACCACTATGTGGTTTGGGTATAATGACTTTGTGCTGCTGTTTGTAACAACCAAAAATATTTGACCTAGACCCATCTTTAATTATACCGATCGAATCAGAATCACTTTCTGAGTTGATTTAACAATGTCCGTCCGTCCGTCCGTCCGTCTGTGTGTCCATGTAAAGCTTGTAATCAAACTGTAGGTCGCAAATATGAATATATTTTGATGAAATTTGGTATATAAGCTTTTATCGGCCATGGGATGAAAGCTGTTGAAATTGGTGAAATTCGGTCAATGTTCAGACCTAGCCCCCATACAAATAACCCCTATGAAATCGACATAAATTCCCATAAGATCCAAATTGTCATATAGATCTTACTCAAATTGGGTTTGTATGCATTCATTACATCCATCAATGAGTAGTCCAAAAATGATCCCTTTGGCCCCATACAGAGCTGCTTCCCGATATTCACTTAAATCTATTAAAAAACAAAAAAATATTGCACTGATTCTTCCCAAATTTTGTTTGTATAAAATACAAGAGACGTTACCAACCATGGTCAGGATCGGTCCATTTTTGGACCTAGTCCCCATATAGATATAGCATCCGATATGAACTTTTTCATATCTGCAGCCAAAAAATTAATAAAAATCCCACTCAAATTTCGTTTTTGCTTATTTTCTAAGTCCAGTTAGTTGGGCCTAAGAGATAGGGTTGCCAAACGCATGGTATAGGGTATCGTATAGTCGGTCTAGACCGACTATAATTTTCTTACTTGTTTCTTAATATTTTAATAGGTATTGGCACTTTTTTTTCACAAAATTTGAAAAAATTACCTCCAACAAAATATACATGGCTTAAAATACATTTTTTTTTGAACTGATAAAACTAAGTAAGCTCTGGAAATTATTTGATATAACATTGCATTGGAAATTATTTGATATAACAATGGCGATGAAAAATATTAAATTATTCAAAATTTAAAAAACAAAGAAACTTGGCTTTTCAATAATATTATTTTTTTAACTGAAAAAACTAAGTAAGCTGTGAATGGCAATAACATTTATTTTAACTACAGTGAGTGTGAGCTAAAATGAAAACAATCAGTTCATTCGAAATTGTGATGCATAATTTGTGATTTGTTGATTTTTTTTTTTTTTTGATTTTTTTTTTTAATAAAAATGGAAGGAAATAATGAAGGGGTAGAAGAAGTTGATTTAGTCGATCAGACGTGTTCACGTTTTGACCCAACATTTTACGAACGTGTTGCTACTGCTTTAACCAATTCTCTTGAGCGGGAAAAGTAAATGGAAGAAGGATTTGAACCTGTTGCCGAAGATGATGATGATGCAGATTATGTGCCGGATAAGGATGAAGCTTCCGATATTGAGCAGGAACTAGGACTTGAGATAGAGGATAACTATGACAGCGATGAATCTGAAGATGATATTCGGCCAAAAGTCCAAGTGCAGTCAGGGGGAAATGACATAAACCGAACTTCGAATTTTTATGGAAAAGATGGCACAAAATGGAGCAAAGTACCAGCTGCAACCGCTCGTATCCACACCCATAACATTATGCGATTTACTGGAGGTCGTGTGTAACAAAAAAAAAAACAATTCCACTTGAAGTATTTAAGAAATTTTTTACCCCCACATATTTATTTATTGTTCTAAATGCAACAAATCGGTATGCCAACGATTCGGTAACCAAGTGGAATAAAACTAACCCAGACAAGAACAACGTATGGAAGGCATTTACAGAAAATGAGTGAGATGCTTTCACATTTATACTTTTAACTTCCGGTGTAAGCGATAACAATATACAGCATGCATCTGTCCTCTGGGAAATAACCAGTCTACCAATTTTTAGAGTGACAAAGCCATACCATCGCTTCCTCTCTTTATTGCATTACTAGATGTAACCCGGTGTGCTTCGCTACCTCCTTCCCACGAATCGTAATGAAAGGGCTCACGCAAAGTCCCACGGCTCTTACTATTACACTATTACACTATTCATATAAAGGGTGATTTTTTAGCTATTATCTTTTTGGCAACACTGGTTTAAACAGCTGACGCACATTTCGTGTTTTGTTTCATTGTCAAACATCTTCAGTTTGGTCTATAATTTAACCATGAATCGTCTTACAAACGAACAACGCTTGCAAGTTATTGAATTTTATTATCAAAATGCGTGCTCTGTTAAGAAAGTTCATCGCTCGCTTCTTCCATTTTATGGTCAGTTTAATCGACCCACTGAAGCGGCTATTCGGGTGTCGATTTTGGAGTGAATATCAGCCAGAAACATTGGAAGAGCTACCAATGCATCCAGAAAAAGTCACAGTTTGGTGCGGTTTATGGGCTGCTGTCATCATTGGACCGTACTTCTTCAAAGATGATGCGAATCGTAACGTAACGATGATATCCAACTTTTTTTTGCCCAAAATGCAAGAGCTGGACTTGTATGACATGTGGATTCAACAAGACGGTGCCATATGCCACACAGCACGCGCAACAATGGAGTTATTGAGAGACGAGTTTGGTGAACATTTTATTTCACGTTCGGGACCGGTCAATTGGCCGCCTAGATCGTGCAATTTAACGCCTTTAGACTATTTTTTTTATTTCTGATATACAATTTTTTTTGTTTTTTCATTCGATACACCAATTATCAGATTTTTCGGCGTTCCTACCCTGGAGCAAGGTACATTAGCTGCCCATGAGAAGAACATGGATTTTCCACATTAGATCTGGCAACATTTAACTATTGGCCTTGAACTTAAAATATCATTTGGCCATTTTTCTTTTTAGCGATTTTTGATTTTGCCAATTTTTGATTTTGAAGATTTTTGTTTTGGGCGATTTTTATTTTTCGCGATTTTTGGGTTTGGCGATTTTCAGTTTTGGCGCTATATTTTCCACGACAAATTTTATTGATAACTAATGTACTTGTCAAAAGACTGTCGCTTTCGTAGTACTTCATATTTTTTATATAGGAGGTGCCACTCCCACTAATCCCATCTGATGGACTCGTGCACAATGTCGAGTCTTTCCCATTTATAGTAGACCAGTTATATGATATTAGATATCACTGCTCCGATCACGCCATTTTTTGTTCGACTAATCACACAAATAACCTATGGGCTCACGCAAAGCCACAAAGCTCTCTCTTTTACAGTACTCCAGATATCTATAATATTAATAGGCTAGACGATTTCTTCTGACTGATGTTTTTTCTACCATTTTAACCAAACATATATTATATAAAAGGTATTTTTTTTTAGCCGATTTGCAGATTTAGAGATTTTTAAATTTTTTCCTTTATTTTGAGTAAATTACATTTAAACTTGCTACTAACACATACATAAAATTATACAATGCTATGTGTGTTTATTAAATTTGTTAATGTGTTTGTAATAAAAATGAGAAAATGAGCATATTTTAGGGTCTTTAATTAATGGAAAAATAAAATTTCCCAGAATTTGCGTTCGAACTTCGAGGGCTGGAATCTGCTAGTATGACATTAAATAGTTATTTTGCATGGGGAATGCCACGCCCATTGGTGTGAACCCGCCAATTTTTTGTTCGACTACACATACTAAGATCTGATAGGCCCGTGCAAAGTGTCAAAGCTTCCCTTTTTTAGCACACCAATTATATGATATCATATATTTACTTTGTACGGTCGGTGCCGCGCCCACTGCTCCGATCACGTCCATTCTTTGTCTAACTAATCCCACGAATAACATATGGACTCACACAAAGTCCAAAGACTCTCCCTATTACAGTACTCCAGACATATGGCATTTTATATTTACTTTGTATGGCAGGTGCCACGCCTATTGGTCCGATACTGCCCATTTTATATCCGACTACTCACATTAATAATAGGTGACATCAGAAAAATTTGAAAAGCTCTCTCCATCACAGTACTCGAGATATATAATATTGAATTATTACTTGTATTGGAGGTACCACGCCCGCCTATCCGATCCCGCCCATTTCCGACGTAGCTACTAATATTAACGATAGGTGATCTCACATATATTTAAATTTAACTTTTTGTGGAAAGTGCCACGCCCACTAAAAATATTTAAAAAATTATAGCCTATAACAGTGAAAATTTCAGGAAGATCATGTGGGTAGTTAGGGAGATTACCTCCAACAAACAAACACACATTACCTCTTTATTATATTAATAAGTATGTAAGTATAAGTATAGATATCTGATTTGATGACAGCCGCACGAATTATGAGATTGTTGTATCACGAGTAAAAAAAATAACACAAGTTTTCAGCTTGACTGTTCAATCAGAATTAATTTTATTGATTACTAGCTGTTTTTACCCGGTCTTGCCCGGGATCCAAAGGCCTTTGACATGAAAACTGGTTCACTATGCTTACCAGGCGCTGAGTACTTAGCGCCCAATGAACATATTCCTCAAAAAACTTAACTTTCTCCCCAAAAATTTGTATGGGATTGGCGAATTTGTTCATGATGAAAAATTCCAATGGTTACGTTTTTTGGGGAGTAAATTCTTTTTTTATTTCAATTTAAAATTTTTTGATTTTTTAATTTAGAAGTTTTTTTTTAAGACGCTACTGTAAAAAATACATCAAAAATAAGCTGCGAAACCGCTTAACGTTTTTTTTTTTTTGAAGTTTATTTATTTTGTAAACATCAAATGTAATGGAATCGTTTGCAAATTAAAGGAGTCAGAAGTTTTAAAAATTGAATTAATTCTTTCAACATTGAGCAGAGACGTCAAATTTATAGAAGTTTCAAAAATGGAAAATGAACGCGACGTTTAAAATTGTGCCGCAAGGTTGCTTTAAGCAACTGCTTATAGTACATGCGTGGCCTAATTGGATCAACAGGTAATTATTGCACATACGTAAATAAAATTGATCAAAATACTTTTCACTGAGCTGTGTTCCGCGAGCGAGTCGCGTCCGTGTCCGCGCGTTTGGCAGCTACACCAGTGCTGCCGCGCAGTTGTTGTCAACTTATTGTAATTGCCAAATTATGTTTTTCAGATCATTCCGATATTTTAGCTTAGATCTGTTCCGCGAGCGCGTCGCGTCCGCGCGTTCGGCAGCCACACGCCGCATCCCCGCCCCGATTCCGCGCACCGAAATGATGCTATTGAAAATAATACAGATATTAGATAAATTTGTTGTAGGACAGATATTGACAGCAGCATGGAGGATTTGTTCATTTCTTTCGCGGACATTTTTTAAATTTGTGGAATTTGTTCATCGTGAAGTTATTCCCCAATTTTTTGGGGAGTAAATCATTTTTTTTTTGGGAAATTATTCTTTGCGGACTAGACACTCGGTGCCTGCTTACCATTACAACTAACTATGTTTATGCATGGATTATTTTGAGTGTATGATGTCTAAAAGTTACGAATTTTAGTTATTCTAGAGCTTTTTGATATACAACATTTCTGGTTTTTCCTTCTGGCGCATATACGAAAATATTATGTTCTGTAGCAGGAACATAAAATTGTCTATGAGATAAACAGTCGGTTAAGGAGTTTCAGATTCCCTGGATTCAGCTTGTCTTAGCCGCTGGTTTTCTAGGCGTAGTTGAGTAGATTCAGGCATTTCCGCTTCTCTTAACAAAGCTTGCTGAGCTGCGTTCCGCGAGTGCGTCGAAATGATGCTATTGAAAAGAATACAGATTTTAAATGCGTATATTGCAGGACAGATATTGAGATCAGTATGCACATTTTCACTTAAACAAATATTTAACAAAATTCGTTAAATAAAAATATGTAAAAATTTAAGAACGTATTTGTGGAGTAAGATCATTTTTTTATTTAATTTAAAACAAAAATGGGGAATTTATTAATTTCTTTTGGGGACCTTTTTTTAAATTTGGCGAATTTGTTCATCGTGAAGTTATTCCCGTGTATACCAAATTTCAGAGAAAGCCGTTGAAAAATAAAAGTTTGTATAGCAGTCAAACAAAGAAACAAATAAAAGAAAAAAAAATTATATACATAGAAGTAGGCGCAAAATTAGGCGTGGCTAGTAAGAAGCATATGGCGACCTTGCCTGGAGTTCAGAGATCGTGCGTACTAAATTTTAGAGAAATCCGTTGAAAAATAAAATTTTTTATAGCAAAAAATATACCACAAAACAGAAAATGAATTTTGTATAAAAAGTGGGCGTAAAAGTAGGCGTGGCCGTAAGAATCATATGGTGAACTTGCCTGGAGTACAGACATTGTGCGTACCAATTTTCAAAGAAATCCGTTGAAATATAAAAATTTTTATAGCAAACAAATATACCAAAAAATAGTAAATGAATTTTGTATAAAAAGTGGGTCTAAAAGTAGGCATGGCCGCAAGATTGACATGGTGACCTTGCCTGGAGTACAGAGATCGTGTGCACCAAACTTTAGAGAAATCCGTTGAAAAATAAAAATTTTTATAGCGAACAAATATACCAAAAAACAGAAAATGAATTCTACACAGAAAGTGGGCGTAAAAGTAGGCGTGGCCGGCAAGAATCATATGGCGACCTTTCCTGGAGTACAGAGATCGTGTGTACCAAATTTCAGAGAAATCCGTCGACAAATAAAAATTTGTATAGCGGTCAAACAAACAAACAAATAAACAAACAAACAAACAGAAAATGAATTTTATATATATTGATGATAGTTGATAATATTTACATACTTTTGGTTTAATTTTAATAATGTTTACGTTTCTTGATAGTCTTTTTTTGTTGTTCCCGTTTAAAGTGGCTGTGCAATAATACATTATTATACCCTATACCACTATGTGGTTTGGGTATAATGACTTTGTGCTGCTGTTTGTAACAAACAAAACTATTTGACCTAGACCCATCTTTAATTATACCGATCGAATCAGAATCACTTTCTGAGTTGATTTAACAATGTCCGTCCGTCCGTCCGTCCGTCCGTCCGTCCGTCCGTCTGTGTGTACATGTAAAGCTTGTAATCAAACTGCAGGTCGTAAATATGAATATATTTTGACGAAATTTGGTATATAAGCTTTTATCGGCCATGGGATGAACGCTATTGAAAATGGTAAGAATCGGTCCATGTTCAGACCTAGCCCCCATACAAATTACCCATATGAAATCGACATAAATTGCCATAAGATCCAAATTGTCATATAGATCTTACTCAAATTGGGTTTGTATGCGTTCATTACATCCACTAATGAGTAGTCCAAAAATGATCCCTTTGACCCCATATAGAGCTGCTTCCCGATCTTCACTTAAATCTATTAAAAAATAAAAATATTGCACTGATTCTTCTCAAATTTTGTTTGTACATATTTTTGCAAAATACAAGAGACTTTACCAAACATGATCAGGATCGGTCCATTTTTGGACCTAGTCCCTTTATAGATATAGCATCCGATATGAACTTTTCCATATCTGCAGCCAAAAAAATTAATAAAAATCCCACTCAAATTTGGTTTTTGCTTATTTTCAATGTCCAGTTAGTTGGGCCTAAGAGATAGGGTTTCTAAACGCATGGTATAGGGTATCGTATAGTCGGTCTAGACCGACTATAATTTTCTTACTTGTTTTTATTTTAATTAAATAAAATTCTTAATAACTAAATAAAATGATTTGTGCAATAATGCAATTATGCTTAACTTAATATGTTTCCCAACAACTAAATGCAAGTTTGTCTACTTATGAGTTAAATATGATTAAAAACGTTTATGCTGATATTGTTGTTGTTAAGACTGTGGTGGGTGCCGTAACTCCTACCCCCTTAGTATGGAGTGATGGCCAAAAGTTTTGATGTTCAGAAGCGACTATACTCATAGTATGGATTTCTCTTATAGTATGTTTAGTTTTCTTCTTCGTTACAAAAATTATGATTATTACACTAATTATAACAATTAGTAGACAATAATGTACGTTTCTGTGTAATTCTGCCTTATTTGATAAAACGTCAATGGCCATCTTATTCTTGAAATTATATTTTTTTAGTTCTGGCATACTCAGGTTTCCTATTGTAGACAAGGGTTTACTTGTGTGTTTGGGTGTAAAATAAAGTCATCGCAATAGATGTTTGGATTATCTTTGTATGTAATTTCGTTGATCGCAATCTCACAGTTTTTAAAGTTTATTAATACGTTTCCCTTTATTTATTTATTTCTTCTTATTTATTTATTTCCTTACTAATTTCCTGTACAACAAAACATATGGTATAATTAAAATACAGGATTTTCATCATTCAAAAATTTGCCACAAAATTAAAATACAAATAAAAATTTATAACTTATTAAAAATAAAGGTAAACAATTACAACAAATTATTAAAATTCATGAATTTAAAGAAATGAAAATTAAATATATTTCAACACAGTATCAAAACAAAAGTTTCTTAAAGAGTACTGCGTTGCTAACTAATTGTTGGTTGTGTGGAATTGCATTCCAAAGACGTGTGGCGTTTATGAGAAATTGCCATTCTGACACAAGGCATCGACGCATAGAGATAATAAGTTTTTTGCCCCTTCTGGATCTAGCATAAAGATATAGGGGTTTCTCGGTGTAAATAATTTCGTGCAAAAACATCAAAACCCTTATATTAAGAAGATTATCGAATGAGACTCTATAAAGACTTTTTGAGAAAGTCGAAACACTATCACGTTTGTTCAGTCCATAAATATATCTAACAATATTGTTGTAAAAAATATTTACTTTTTTCTTGCTGACGTAGTCGCAGTTGCCAAAAAGTTCACAGCCATAAAGTAGACCAGGAAATAAGTATGACTTTGCAAGAAGATGTCTCACTCTTAACGGCGCAAATTACCCAAAGCGATCTTAGCTTTATATACGTTTGAACTACAAGTGTATCTACGGGGCTTGACCAAGTCAAGTTGTTATTGAACACTATGCCAAGATTTTTTACCTTTCTTACAATCTCGATTTTCTGATTGTTTATTAGTATATCATGATCAAGAACAGGCTTAACAGTTTTTTTTTAGTAATAGTCAAACATTTTGATTTATTCGGGTTGAGACAAAGTCAATTTGCAGTGGCCCAAGAATGTATTTTATTAAGGTCATAGTTTAGCTTTTCAACATTTTCTTCTATGAAGCTTACTGGACTACTGAGATACAGCTGAACGTCGTCCGCATACATGTGTATTTTGCAGTGAGATAGTTGTTATGGCAAATCATTGGCATAGACGGAAAAAAGAAGTGGACCCAGAATCGATCTTTGAGGTACGCCTCTCGTGAGTGTTACAGGCATTGAGGTCGAATTATTAACGTAGAGAGATTGAGTCCGATTTGCGAGGTATGAATGTAAAAGCTAGGTAGAAGTGGATGAAAAGTTAAAAAAGTGTTTTAGCTTCATACAAATGTGTTTGATGGCTTACTGTATCGAACGCCTCTGAATGGTCGAGAAGTACCAAAAAGTTTATATTACCATAGTGAAGTTCATATCTTATGTTCTCGGTTACATTAACCAAAGCTGTAATACAACTATGATTAGATTGAAGTCCGGACTGCTTGTCAGACATTAGTCGATTTTCGTTTATATAACTGCTCATTCGTATATGTAGAGTTTTTCCATTACTTTTTATAGAAAGCTTAATATAGCTATGGGCGACACTCCGTTTTCGATTTTGGAATTGGCATTATTTTTGCATATTTCTGTTTAGTAGGGAAGGAACTTGTCGTAATAATGGTGTTAAATAGGTATGTTATATAAGGCAATCTTAATGGCATGTAAGTTATCGAAACCCACGGCGTTTGATTTTATTAATGAAAAGCTGGATAATACATCAAACTGACTAACACAAGAAAGCTCGGATGCAGGTTGTTCAAAAGAGGAGCTATTATTCACATTATTGTTGTTCGAATCTGTACTGTTCACTATTGTCGTCGGGAGATAAGTGAAGATGCTATTAAGTTCGTTTGCATCAATTGGGCAGCTTTCATTTTTATAATTTTTAATTTTTACCAATAACAATATTTCGAGTGGTTTTCCATGTATCCCTGGAGTCAATGGCGGAAGAAAATGGTTCGAAATAGTAATTAGTTTTAGCCATTCTTATTTTAGAATTAGCCTCACTTCTAGCAGTGCGAAAGTCGAGTTTCAATTCATTCGTTTTGAAACGCTTCCACCGGGAATAAGCAAAATCTCAGCATTGTATTGATTGCTGGATATTAGTTGAAAACTATGGTTTACTCTTTGTGGTAACTTTTTTCTTTTTTAACGTAACTGTATCATCAAAGAAGCTTAAGATATTACGTTCTAAAAACTCCAACTGATCATCAACAGAAGTAATTTGGTATATTTGGTTCCAATTGAATAAGTTGAAATTTTCATACAACAAACTATAGTTAAGATTCTTGTAATCACCATAAGAAAAAAAATTTATCTTCTTGGTGAAGCTGGAAATCATAGGCTAGAAAAACTAGGTCATGATTAGAAAACTGGAAGCTTCGATTTGATCATACAGCAGGACCTTCGATGGACTAGCGACAAATATTAGATCAATAAATGTTCTGCCTGGACGCTGTAAAGTGTGTTGGTATTGTAGTTTTCGTTGGTGTAAGTCCTAATGACTACATACTATCTTTAAACGACGATCCTTTTAGTAGATTCGAATTGAAGTCTCCCATAATTGCTATATCATTGTAGAGCATGGTTAAGATTTCCATTTTGTTCATAAAATCGGCAAAAGATACATCACATTTGGGTCGGTAAGCACAACCAATCAGCGTTTTTCTTCCGGATGATGAGATTTCAACAAAAATATACTCAATTCTGTCATTTTCTTAAGCCTTGCAATAAAAACGACATGTAATTGTATTCTTGACGTATATTGCCACACCACCTCCTCCTCTTCCACATCTAAAGTACCATCTAAGTAAATGAGACTATCCGGAATAGATTCATCGATCCATATTTCACACACTACGTCAATATTTGATTTTTCGAAAACGAATCTGAACTCATCAATTTTGAACATTAAGCTTTGTGCGTTTATGTGGCAGATTTGTACTCCTTTCTTTTGTTTCGCCAAGATTTTTACCATACTAAACGTCACATCTTTAGAATTACCAACAATGTTCATTAAAATAAAATTCAAATGCTGAACTAGAAGCAACGCAATATAAAATGAAACTAGTCAAAAAATAAAAGTATGATATTTTAAAAAGTTGTTGTGTACAAATTTAAATAAGTTTATAACTACGGAAAAAAAGAATGATAAAAGTGTAAAAATAGCAATTTAGGAAGAAACATTGTTGGAGAATATAAAATCATCATGCTGTGAATTAGATCTTTCATCCAGGCGAAATAAATGATTTAGAGCATCTTATCATTCAATAAAAATTGGCTCATCCGTATGCATTCGTTTGATGTAAACAAGTCCCCGAAATGAATAGGCTGAGTGCAGTAATTTTTGTTTCTTAAGGTTAACTGCTTCGCAAATACTTGGTAGCCCAAATAATAGCTAAAAGTTATTTTTCTATTGTCGAACAGTTAGTTTCTGATTTCGTTGATGCGCGACTTGCGCAACAAATTAGCTGGTCATTTCCAATGGGACCCTGTGATAGGATGGCAATTATCGCAAAGTTATTTGCATCTGTTGTTAGATTGAACGCTTTTGAGAAATCGGGATATTGTATAATTAGATCGTTGGTTAAAAGGATTTTACAATTCTTGAAAGTTTCTTTATATTTGCCGTCAATTACAACTGTCTTATCTCTCCTTACACATGCTGTAAATGGCTTCGTTATTTTAGCAAAATCTTTTATAAACTTACAGTAATAGCCAAGTAAACCGAGAAATGATTTTATTTTTTTCTCATTTACTGGGATTGGAAAGTTTTGAACAGCTGTTATTTTTCAGGATTTGGTTTCACCCCTTCAGTGGCCACGATATAACTTAAAAGAACAGACTCCCTGTGCAGTAATTCTGAGGTTGTCCTCCGGGTTATTGTGCAATTCCTGAGGCCTAAACTCATTTTTAGTTCTTCGTATTGGCATACTCGAAGGTTTTTTTAAATGGGTGTAGCCTTAACTAGCATCCATTGGTTCTGGGGGTGGTAAGTTCTATGTTTGTTGTTGGTTATTGTTGTTAGGTTAGGTTAAGGTTTCTATTGTTATAAAATTTTCTTTGTCCCAATTTATTTGTCGGTAAATTTGATTGATGGCTGTAGTTTCTATTGTTTGTTTATCTTCCTATATAAGTAGGAGTTAGGGTTCAAAATAGGATTTTTATTAGTAGAGAGAATGTTCTGTCTGAGTTGGTGTAATACGTAGTAGATTGGTATGGTTGCCTAACACATGGTTTATTCTGTTGTGTCAGTCTAATTGTCGTCTGATATTATATATTATTATGATTAATATGGTGAGTGATTTTGTTTTTATGTGAAAATGTGGTTCCTGCATTATGTTTCTGTGTCTATATTAAGTTTTTCCTTTTACTATTATCCTCATTAAGGTCTAATATTAATTCGAAGTTTCTTAAAAACAAGTCTATTCGAAAGAAATTTTAATATGTATTTATTTTCGCGTCTCTTCCTTTTTCTTTCCTCTTTTTCCTCTCTTTTCTCTTCTTTTATAATTCATATATGGGAGGTTTCATGACAAGTGCACCAACTTTTGAAACCGATGTCTTCCGATCGGGATGGAATTTGCACCAAGGTTAGTCCTATTGAATAGTAGTTTAGACACAATTTTTCAATAAGATCGGTCCAGATGTCTCTGAGTTAGAGGGGATCAAAATTTGACATTTTGGCCAAACAGGTGTTTTTACCCATCCACGTCACTTTTTACCTATTGTTCTTAGAAAATTTTCTCCCAAAGAGTTTAGATAGCTATTTCTTCAATATTTCGGAAAAAAATACTTAAAAAAAAAAAATATATTTGTAGACTTTTTTTTTTTTTTGCTAAATTAAAGCATTTTTTGCCTTTTTTTTCAAAAAGTGAATTTTTTTTTTCATAAGAATGCTTAGGATTTTTTCTTTAAGAGCTTTTTGGTCGCTTAGTGGGATGGGAGTGGAATATCTATCAAAATAAATGTTTTGTAACTCAAGACAACGGTTTTTAAATTTTTCACAAATGCACTATTTTCAATTTTTTCCTATTTGTGTGTAAAACATTACAAATAAAACTTATACTGAGAAACTAGACATATTAATCTTTCCGAAGGTATGTAACATACCTAACTAAAAGGTCATACCCTCGATACTGTAATACCCAGAATATGTTAACCTCAGGAAAAAAATCGCTTTTTTTTCTATAGAAATGTTGAAAAATTATTATTTTTTATTTATTTTTAATAATAATTAAATTAATGTATAATAATAATAATATTAAAAATAAAAAGATAAATAATTTATTAAAATTTAATCTTAATTGCATTAGATCCATTTATATCAGAACTATTTTTATACTTAATTTATTGTAGCTGATGAAGTATTTAAGTCTTGTAAATTTTTAAATACTCAGTCCTTCATCCAGCTTTTTTGTCGCCTTTATTTACTGCGTTTTTTTGTCAATCCTTTCTTGGCGTTACTAGTTTCAGCTGTTGATTTCGCTGCTGGTTTATTTGTTGTCTTTGGAAAGAAATCGCATTGAGTAGAGGCAGAAAACTTTTTCAACTTGAGTCTTCTATCGACAAGCGGTATAAAAGCATGGTATTCAGCGGTGCCATCGATTGTTACCGCAGCATCGAATCTGCTCTTCAGTGTTTTCAATGTTTCCTGATGATCCTCTTTGCTACTAAAAACTATTTTAGTTTCTTTACAATAACTTTTTGCCTAATGGAATAAAGCAGTCGCATATAAGATGAGATCTTGATGAGAGCACTGGAGACTATACTTCGCTGCATTTATTTTAAGGTTTGCTCCAATACTATTACATGCTCCATTACCATGAGCAGTAGGATGAAAATGCCACTCAGCTGGCATTCCAAAATCTTTTTCATGGGACATAAGATTTGTCAAGCTACTTTTGTTTTTAAAATGTTGACGAGCTCCGTCCGAAACGTAGTATACCTTCTTTACTGTAAATTTAGATTTAAGATATTTTAGTATTCTCTTCTGGTACTCATGAACTGCAAGGTATCATGTTTTAAATCGTCGGATATGATTTCCATACACTTGTGTTCCAGTTTTTCATCTTTCATGTAATAAATGACTACTGTGAATATAGTTGCTTGGTCGTTATTGAAGTGGAATGCTTTTATGGCATCCAGAAGAACTGACGAATTCACCAGACTTCAAATGTATCTTCAATTCCTTGAAGAATGACCATTGCTCTTTGACTAAAAAGTCATGGTTTCTCAAGTTTAGCAATCCTGTACACATTTCTTCAAAAATCAAAATCACCCACATTTAAAATGATTGTTTTCAATGTGTATCTGTCAGTCTGAATCCAAGAATCAAATTTGACCTCCTCTATATATTCTCGATCTAAAGAGTTGATTAAATTTTCTTTGATTAATGTGGTTTTCGGGCAATTGGTACATTCACCTAAGTGGCAATAAGTTGTTGCATTAGGACACATAGTCAATTTAAGGCAATCGCGGTAATCGTGTAAATCTTCTGCCAAATCATATGTTAAATACTTTAAGTTGATTTCCTTCAACATCAGTTTACAATTTTCATGGTAAATGTAAACGCTTACTGTGAGAGTTCCGCTGCTTCCTGCCAAAACGCAATGTTTTGGCCTCATTTTCCTGAAGCCAATTTTTACATCCTCGTGTTGAAATGTTGCAAATAACTCTTTCAGGTTACAGAGAACCATTCTCTTCTGTTATGTTATGAAGGTATATTACATACCCTCGGGAAGGTTAATTTGTCTAGTTTCTCAGTGTAAGTTTATTTTTGTAAGGTTTTTCACAAAAATAGGAAAAAATTCAAAATAGTGCATTTGTCAATCCTTTCTTGGCGTTACTAGGTTCTGCTGTTGATTTTGCTGATGGTTTATTTAATGGCTTTGGAAAGAAATCGCATTGAATAGAGGCAGAAAACCTTTTCAACTTTAGTCTTCCATCGACAAGCGGTATAAAAGCATGGTATTGGGCGGTGCCATCGATTGCTACCGCAGCATCGAATCTGCTCTTCAGTGTTTTGAATGTTTCCTGATGATCCTCTTTGCCACTAAAACTATTTTAGTTTCTTTACAATAATTCTTTGCCCAATGGAATAAAGCAGTCGCATCTAAGATGCGATCTTGATGAGAGTACTGGAGGCTATACTTCGCTGCATTTCTTTTAAGGTTTGCTCCAATACCATCACATGCTCCTTTACCATGAGCAGTAGGATGAAAATGGTACTCAGTTGGCATTCCAAAATCTTTTTCATGGGCCATAAGATTTGCCAAGCTACTTTTGTTTTTAAAATGTTGACGAGCTTCGTCCGAAACGTAGTATACCTTCTTTACTGTAAATTTAGATTTTAGAAATTTTAGTAAAAACTCATGGTTTCTCAAGTTTAGCAATCCTGTACACATTTCTTCGACAAAATCATCCACATTTAAAATGATTGTTTTCAATGTGCACCTGTCAGTCTGAATACAAGAATCAAATTTGACCTCCTCTATATATTCTCGATCTAAAGAGTTGATTAAATTTTCTTTGATGAATGTGGTTTTCGGGCAATTGGTACATTCACCTAAGTGGCAAGAAGTTGTTGCATTAGGACACATAGTCAATTTAAGGCAATCGCGGTAATCGTGCAAATCTTCTGCCGAATCATCTGTTAAATACTTTAAGTTGATTTCCTCAACATCAGTTTAACATTTTCATGGTAAATTTGGGTTAATTTCGTGAAGCCAGATTGAAATGTTGCAAATAACTGTTTCAGATTGCAGATAACCATTCTCTTCTGTTATGTTATGAAGTTATGTTACATACCTTCGGAGAGGTTAATTTGTCTAGTTTCTCAGTATAAGTTTTATTTGTAAGGTTTTAGACACAAATAGGAAAAAATTCAAAATAGTGCATTTGTGAAAAATTGAAAAACCGTTGTCTTGAGTTACAAAACATTTATTTTGATAGATATCCCACTCCCATCCCACTAAGCGACTAAAAAGGTCTTAAAGGAAAAATCATAAGCTTTCTTATGAAAAAAAATGCCCTTTTTGAAAATAAAGGCAAAAAATGCTTTATTTCCGAAATATTGAAGAAATATCTATCTAAACTTTTTGGGAGAAAATTTTCTAGGAACAATAGGTAATAAGTTACATGGATGAGAAAAAACACCTGTTTGGCCAAAATGTCAAATTTTGATCCCCTCCAACTCAGAGAGATCTGGACCGATCTTGTTGAAAAATTGTGTCTAAACTACTATCCAATAGGACTAACCTTGGTGCAAATTTCATCCCGATCGGAAGACATCGGTTTCAAAAGTTGGTGCACTTGACATGAAATCCGCCATATGTATATTAGGGCGGGTTGATTTAAAAATCGTCCAAGTGACAAGGAAAAACGTATTCTAGGGCTCAAAATAAGAAACTTTGCCCGTGGAGCTATACCTCTAAAACGAATTCTGATATCCCGACTTTTGACCTGTCTGTTTGTCTGTCTCACTTTGACCCATTTAGAGTGCCCCAATCGAGTCCAAATGTGTGATCGACCCCCACTAACTTTGAAGGGCCGACCCATCCATGCCAGTGGCACTCCTCCGGAACACCCTGGGGTGTTTTCCATACAAAGATTTCAAAAAATCACCATTCTTGTTTAGAATTTGGCTGACTATGTTTGATTTAATATTAAAATTAACACACACGTATACGTATCTTCTACTCTGCTAATAAATAATAATCATACGCCTTGAATATTTTGTGTTATTCAAAAAGATCGATCGGATGAGGGTAAATAACTTTTAGATCACTCCGTGACTATGCGTGACTCTGCGTGACTACCCCAAAATTAATCTGTAGTCACAACAAGACTATGCGCTAAGCTTCAGATCAGTTGCATGAGGGGGAATGGGGTTGCCCCATTGCAGACAGACAGACAGACAGACAGCTCAAAAGTAGGGACATCAGAATTCGTTTTAGAGGTATGGTTCCTTGGGCAAAGTTTCTTATTTTGATCCCTATTATATGATTTTCCTTGTCACTTGAGCGATTTTTTTGCCTCCCTACAAATCGACCCGCCATAATGTATATATATATATATATTTGTATGTCTATATATCGCACCTTAAATACAAAAGTGACACAACTCAAAATTTTCAAATTTTCAGGAGAGGCAAAAACCTGTAAAAGTGATTGTAATATTTGAAAAAAATTTAGTTTCAAAAATGTCAATTTTGAGAAAAATTTTGCAAATTTTTTTTTAATTTTATATTGTGTTTGTGGAAATAATATAATATTTTGAGTTATGACCCTTTAACTGAAATATTTTCATTTCACTAGTGATATTATCTAAAGTTGTGCCCCTTTAACTGATAATATGCTTTAATTTGTTCAGATTCCTATTCGCCAACTGAACAGCAAGTAGAAAAATTATAAAATCCACAGCAATAATAAAAATTATATTTTTATTGAAGTATATGTATTTCAAAATTCAAATCAAAATAGCTCATTATATTAAACGAAATATACTTATCTAAATTTTGAGTTTTAAAATACTGTTGAAGCTAAATAGTAAATAAGTATTTGTAATAGGACTCGTAGAAGTTGTTGGGAATATGACTTTTATTCACCAGTTCTTTTGTGTCCTTTTGCTTTATTTGTGGAAGCGGTAGCCTTTCCGAATAAATCGCGCATAAGCTAAAATCGTAAACGGTGAAAAAATTTTTTGTGTTTCTTATATGTAGCAAAAATTTAGTATAAATGCAGAAAGCCTATCAATACTTACTTTATGGACCTCCAAGGCTTAAAATGCTTCAAAATGTTCTTTACGCATACCTTCTGATAGTTGGTTTCTTTGCAAGAAGTTTTATAAAAAATTGAATTGGAATTTTCTTTATTTATATGAAGGACTTTAATATCCCGCCATATAACTTTCTGATTGTCCTCATTTGTGCAAAAATTTTGACCCCACTCTTCTTGTAGAGACTTTAAATCATAAAAAGCTTCGTGTGATAATTTCCGAACATTATATGGTGAACCTGTCTTTTTAGCAGTTACTATGAGACTTGTGTATTGGTCTTGCACATATATGGGATTACTATTTAAATGCCTTTTTACTTGCTTTTCAATAACGCTGTGCACATTGTCTACTTCGTTTTGAGAGTGACTTTTAATAAGATATTTATGCGTCATACTTTGTAGATTATACTTATGTATGGCATATGCATACATTGAAATAATGTGCTTATTTTTTGTTGGCCACAGCAGTTGTCAGAATAGAAAACTATAACTAAATCTTGAGCATTTTTTGCTTTTTGTACCAGATTCCGAATATAAAAGCACACAAATTCTAAATTTTCAGCTTCACGAGATTCTTTATAGTCTTGGTATAGATCTGAAATACTTTTACTATTTTCAATGAACTCCCGCGAAGTTTTAGCACGTAAGTAATAAGATTCGATTCGTGGAATATTTTGAATAAATTTTCTCATACTGTTTTTGATTTCAGGGCTTATTGTTATATGATTACTATGCTTTCCATGAAGGTCAAGCTCAATGAAACCTTCTTGGTTCTTTTTTCAATAACTGTTCGTATTAATCTGTCACTTATATCAAGAGTTGCCCTAAAAAATATCTTACACACTCTAATAAGCTCTGAGTTGACGTCAAAGGAAAGAGCATTATTAAGTTTGCGAAACTTATCTGTGCAGGTATATCCGTATTTTGGTTTAATTGCTTTCATATGGTTAGCTATAAATTATATCTGTCTTTGCAAGTCAGCGCAACCCCAATATTTATTAAATATTTCAAGGCGGTACGATTCAGAAATTAGTTCACTGCATCGAAACCGGCACTTTGTTCTGCAGGGTGGCCGTACACATCTTCCATTTATTAATTTTTTTGACTTCGAAAGTGATGTATAAGAGAGTCCGGCATTTCTTAATAATTATGGTTTCTGTTGTTTCTTATTTTGAATTGTATATTTAGAAATTTTCTCTTTCTATTAAATGTTTGTACACTTTCTTCTTCTGAGTATTCTTCCGAGGTGCTGCTTTCTGTTGTTTCGGTTACACAAAATGCACTTCCAGAGTTGCTAAATATATCCGCACGCATATTCGTTTTCGTAGTAATTGAATAATGTTCAATGTTTTAACATGTAATTTTCAACAAAAACGGCACAACTGAAAGATTCAATTTTGCATTGAAAATAGTGCACGAAATTATAAAAGGCAAGCACAATATGTAGACAAACAAATGGCTTATCCCAATGTAATTAACACTTTATTTGTTTTATACTTTAAAGTAAGAAAATTTTTGATAAAACTTTCGACAATCAAGATAATTTTATCAAAAAAGGCACATTACAAAATAATACACTCAATTAAACTCACTTTTTTTAATTAAAACAGCACAATGCAAAACAACACACCACAAAATTTATAAATTTTTTCAACAATAGCGTCAGAGCTCAAAATAACACTCTTTATGTCTAATAAAAGTAAAAAATTGTTATTCAGCACTTTAACACAACTAAAAATGATTCTCTTTAGTTGATCGTGCTGAAGCAACTCAATTAACATAAAAACAGACATAACGGCATTTTTACAGTTAAGAAAGATTGTTATGAGAAATATATTTTTGCAGTAGTTAGAGATGTGAACTGTGAATTAATTTATGTGAAAAAGTCAATTTTGGAAAATTTTGAGTTGTGTCACTTTTGTATTCAAGGTGCGATATGATATTCCCTCATATTATGGCTACCTTCTATTTATTGTCATTATTTTTTCATATTTTTTTATATATATGTATATAATTTTTTTTTTAGTCTATACATGGATCTAAATATGATATTTTTATTTACCTTTTCTATATTTCACCATGGGTCTAAATATGATATTCCATTATATTATCGCGACCTCCTTTTTCTACTTATTTAATATTTATTATTTTCCCTTTTTGATATATAGCAGGCTTTTGATAGAGTGTGACAAAATGGCCATCTTTACAATGAATCTCCAATGAAGCATTTGCATAGGTACAAAGGCAACTGAGAGAAATGCAGATATGAAAAAGTTAATTTTCGGGTACTATATTTATATGGGGTCTAGGTCAAAAAATGGACCGATCCTGACCATATTTCGAAAAGTCATTTATATTTTGAAAAAATATATACAAACCAAATTTGAGAAAAATCTGTGCAATATTTTTGTTTTTCGATATATATAAGTCAAGATCGGGAAGCAGCTCTAAATGACTTAGAATTGAACCTTAAAACTATTTTTGGCCTACTGATTAGTGGATGTAATAAAGTCGATTTCATAGGGGCCATTTGTATGGGGACTAGGTCTGAACATGGAGCGAATTTTACCAATTTCAACAGCGTTCATCCTATTGCCGACAAAAGCTTATGTACCAAGTTTCATCAATACATATTGATATTTGCGACCTGTAGTTTGACGGACGGACGACTCAGAAAGTGATTCTGATTCGATTGGTATAATAAAATATGGGTCTATATCAAATATTTTTGTTAGTTACAAACAGCAGCACAAAGTCATTATACCCAAACCACATAGTGGTATTGGGTATAACAAGTAAGCTATGCTTATCATATAATTAATTTTGAATCATGTCTCCATATAATAATATTCACATCCTATAATAATAATCACATCCAACTTAATAGACATGGATGGACTGTTTCATTCTAAATTGCTTTTAATTAATGTTTTGTTGAAAAAATGTGCACTACACACACACTTAAGAAGATAAATGTTGTAAAATTTGTTCAACGTTTAAAAGCCGATATACATGACTTTTTTTCAACACTATTTTTTCTGCAAACCATTTATTGGCTTTAAAAAACATTTATATTTAGTTTTGCAACGAGTTTAAAATCAATTTGTTTCTCTATATGTATGTTGTTATACGCCTCGTATATTTTTTTTTTTATGGTATTACATTTCATTTGTAACTCAAACCTTAAAATTCCATGCCAATGAATTCGGTCTATTCCAAAGCTTTATTTTTTTATTTTTTTTTTTTTTTTACATGTATCAATAGCCGTAAGTAAATAAAAATGTTTTGAATTTCCGCTAGTGACCACATGTCTTAAAATACATTCACTCAAACCCACAAAAATACACATACATACACACACTTACTAGCAAACACATTTTTCCCTAATGGCCTTTTGGAGCGCAAAAAATGGACAAAAAGCGTTCCATAGATTTGAACAGAAAACTTTAGGGATTTTTTTTTTTATATACCGTAGATGTGTTTTCCATGTTATTGTTGTTGTTTTAACCAATTTGAGATCAATGAATGTTACTTGTATAAGGTGGCTCCAAATAACAAACGCATAACGTTGGCTATATGCTGATTTTTACATTTGTGTGTTGCAACGAAATTCTATTGTTGTTTTCCTATTGGTTTTCATTTCGCCCATCATACATATTCAGTGCATAAAAATAAGTGCATGTGGAAAAAATAGGAATTTTATTATTTTGTTTTTTTCGTTGAGCATCCAAGGGCAAAGGAACTGTTGGCTGCCAAATTTTTAATTAAAAGGAAATAAAAAGACCGAAATTTATTTGTTTTCGTCGTTGCCAATAATGATGATCGATGTCCGCAAAATCAGACTTTAATACCAGTTAGTTAGAAATGTAATAAATTTGCTTTTGCATACAATCTGTTACCAGGTGGTAGTTTGACCGAATGTATGCAATTTGTTAGAAAATTAATAACAAACCTAATTAAAGCTTCCGTTAAAAACTGTTTATTATTACATGACCCATCATTATATTAATAACGCCCATCACTGTTTCGCTAAAACGCTGAACTGCCAATTCTGTAACGATGTACGTATACACGCGTTTAATTACACTAGTTTACACCGAAAATGTACATTTGATGAGAGGTGATTTTCCTTATATATTTTCTCCCGCTGAATTCGAAAATCAAGGTTAAATTTTTTTTTTGAACAGTTTTTGCGTTATTGTCATTTTTCATTTTTTCGACATTTTTTCGGCTCTCGATGCCGAATTTCATGTAACGTCTAATTTGGAATAAAAATTCACTTTATTATTAATTCGATTCTATATATAAATTTAGTCTTACTGTGATGAACCAGAAGCCGATGCGGCAAGAGTTATATGGCACGTTAAACAAACATTATTTTGTGTCCATTGCCCATGAAAAGTTGCAGGTCCTATTCCATAATATTGCATACAATTATGTTGTAATGAATCGGTAAATCTACGTCTATGTTGTTATGGGACAAAATTGCCACACACGTAACAGAAATTATTTGGATTGTTTACGCACTCAAACTCTCGATTTCTTTTAGGCATTTTGTGAGTTGCTATAATATACAAACAACCGACAATACGTTCTATAGAAACTGTCAAAACCGAATGTACACCAGTGATGCAAGCCGCCAGTCGTCAGCTGGTTAGCCGCTGCCGCCGACAGTTTTCTTCTAGCCGACGCCGACGGATCCCAAAAGCAACCGAAGACATAGCAAGAGCCACAACTATTTCTAACACACAAAAATGTCAAGAATGTATTGCAAGCGCTTAAAACCAATAAATTTTTGAAAAAAAAAATAAAATATTCGGAAAATATGGGACTTAATTTACTCACTCAATTGCTTGTAATTTTGTCATTATACCCTATACCACTATGTGGTTTGGGTATAATAACTTTGTGCTGCTGTTTGTAACAACCAAAAATATTCGTCCTAGACCCATCTTTAATTATACCGATCGACTCAGAATCAGTTTTTGAGCCGAAATAGCAATGACCATCTGTCCGTCCGTCCGTCCGTCTGTGTGTCCATTTAAAGCTTGTAATCAAACTACAGGTCGCAAATATGAATATATTTTGATGAAATTTGGTATATTAGCTTCCGTCGGCCATGGGATTAATACTTTTGAAATTGGTGAGAATCGGTCCATGTTCAGACCTAGCCCCCAGACAAATGACCCCTATGAAATCGACATAAATTGCCATAAGTTCCAAATTATCATATAGATCTCAGTCAAATTGGGTTTATATGTGTTTATTACATCCACTAATCAGTAGTTCAAAAATACTCCGTATAGGAAAATTCTTAGTCATAGGCCCCATATAGAGCTGCTTCCCGATCTTCACTTAAATCTATCAAAAAACAAAAATATTTCACAATTTGTTCTCATATTTGGTTTGTATATATTTTTTCAAAGTATAAGTGACTTTACCAAATATGGTGAGGATCGGTGAATTTTTCGACCTAGTCTCCATATAAATATAGTATCCGATATGAACTTTTTCATATCTGCAGCGAAAAAAAAAAAATAAGAATGCCACTCAAATTTGGTTTATGCTTATTTTCTATATCCAATTCGTTGGGGCGAAGAGATAGGGTCTCTTAACCATGGTATAGGGTATCGTATAGTCGGGCTAGACCGACTATAATTTGGATCTATGACAATTTGGATCTTATTGTAATATATGTCGATTTCATAGAGGTCATTTGTATGGAGGCTAGGTCTGAACATGGACCGATTGTCACCAATTTCAATAGCGTTCATCCTATGGGCAATAAAAGCTTGTGTACAAAATTTCATCATAATATATTCATATTTACGAACTGCAGTTTAATTACAAGGTTTGCATGGACACACAAACGGACGGACGGACGGACATCGTTAAATCGAATCAGATAGTGATTCTGATTCGATCGGTATAATAAAAGATGAGACTAGTTCAAATATTTTTGGTAGTTACAAACAGCAAAGTCATTATACCCAGTGGTGATATTCGAATTTTTTAACAACCGGTACGCATGGAAAAAAATCTATTGTAGGTAATATTTACTTCACAATAGTTATTTATTTACATATTTATATAAGAAATACATATATTATATATAATAGTATAAAAAATAGTATATAAAATTAATTAAATAATTTCCAAATTAAATTTTGGTTTTGGGACGGCAAATTAGGTGCGGCTGCTTTGACACGTTTGTCACTTGCCATATGATGCTCTTCTCGCAACCATAATTTAACATATGGTGTTGCATCAAAATCCTCAATCGATTTTCCCATTAAATTTATTGTCATTAAATGACTTGTTGTTTCAATTAACAACGAATTTCTCTTATCATAAATGATATTGTTCATTGTGCTGAATCCTCTTTCAGCTTCTGCGGAATTAACAGCAATTACATTTAAAATTCTTTTTGCTCTCAAAATAGTATTAATATTTTTAGATTCTCTATCTCGCACATCAACAAAATCTCGAAAATCATTTACTGGAATGATGTATTTGATTATTTTTTTTTAACTGCTCTAACCTATTTTCACCTTCAATCCATGGTGCTTCAAAAATACCACCCGGCCATGTTTCTGGATTTAATAAATTAAAGCAATTTAAGAGATTATTATAGTTTTCATTTTTATCGTCTAATAGCAAACGCGTTTTCATATGTTTTTCTAAACAATCAAAAAATTTATCTCTCGAAACAACAATTGATGTTTTTTTTCTATTAATTTCAAATGGAATATTGTATTTTTTCGTTTTAATAATATCATCTGCTTCTTTTTCATATGTTCTTTTATTTAATTTTAAATGTTGGAATAGATTTATCGTTCGCCTTATCAATCTATCAGCTCTAATTAATGAAATATCTCTTTCTTGTAAAGCTGTAGACAGTACAGAAATTTCTTCTAATATGTCGTTTATTAAACCTAAATCTTTTAAAAAGTTTTCATTTTTGAAATATGATATTATTCCAATTTCTTTATTTTGACTAAAGTGAATATATAAGGCCTGATATGATTTCCAAACTGCTTTGGCGGTCCTAGCGCTACAGGCTGCCCATCGAGGACCAAATATTCTACCTATTTTGTGTAATTCAGTGCCAAGTTCTTTAGAAACATTATTTAATTCTCGTTGATGTTTATTTGAAGTATGATAATACGAATAAAGTTTATCGAGAAAATATCTAAAGTTATTTACTTCATTTACTTCTTTGATAACATCATCTAGAGTTAACTGAATACGATGAGCTAAACAGTGACAGATGCTAATACCTGAAAAATGTTCTAAAATTCTTGCAGAAACTCCAGCCTTTTTTCCTAACATTACACTAGCACCGTCTGAGCAAAATCCAATAAGATTTTCATGTAAATATTTTTCATTAAAACCATGTTTTTCAAGAACTGATATTAAGGTTTTAAAAATTATTTCTGATGTTGTTCCTTCTAATTCGACAAGATCAATAAAAACTGTTACACTATCATCGGAATCTTGAATTTCAGATTTCAAATAAACTACTAAAACGCTTTTGTGTGAAACAGTTGAGGCTTCATCAATAATAATTGAAATTTTACAACCTGTATTTATCAGTTTTCCAAAAATAATTCTTCTTATTTCTGTAGATATAAGCTTTGCGACAAGTGGAACTATAAATCTGGAATGTAATGAAAATCCAAAATCTACATTATTTTTTTTTCTGTAAATCAATTAATTTTTTAAAATCACTGAATGGGTAATTGTTTTTAATTATGAAATAGATGGTATTAAAAATGTTTACTGTGCTGTTTAAATACTTTTCATTAGCCACATCGAAAGATTTGGAAATTATATTTGTTTCACCAATTTTTATTATTTCCCCAGCTTTTTTATGTGAAGCTGATTCATTGTGTTCCTTCAATTTTTTTCTCATTGATGATTGTAAATTTTCTTTGTTCGAGCCATGAGCTTTTACAGAACATGATTTCCACTCCACAGAAATGTGTAAATGTTTAGCAGTTTCTAAATTTAACGATTCTACTTTCGAACACCACTGACATCCCACATTTTCATCGCTAACAACAATAAGCCACTCGTATTTAGTTTTAAAATAATTTAGTTGTTTATCATTCCAAAAATGTAATAACGCAGCATCACGAGACGTTCCAACTTTTTCCGATTGGTGTTGAACTTCAGAAGTATCATTTTTTTCTTTCACCTGTTTTGTTTGATTAGAATTAGTAATATTCTCAGCTTGCTGTTCAGGGTTTTTGGTTATTTTTATAGATTTGCTAAAAAAAAGTCATCCAAATTACCTTGCCTTTTCATTCTTAGGTTGAAACAAAGAAAATATTTAATAATTAATTAATAATTAATTAGAAATTTAAATTAATTTAAAAACTTCATACTTGCACGTTAAAACTGAATTTAATAGAGATTAAAAGTAAAATAAAATATTTAAAATTTTAAATATTTAAAAATAAAAATATTTATACTACTAAAATTTTTATTTAGAGTAAATATATCAAAAAAAAATTGTATTCAAAAAGGGAAATTCCCTTTTTATTAAAAGAAAAATATTTTTTTTTACAGAATTTTCCGTTAACCCTTTCAAGCTTAGTGGTTACATACTTTTAATTAAAAACATACTTTTTTTTTAATATACAACAACCGGTATGGAAAATTTTAAAAATGTTAACAACCGGTACGAGCGTACCGCCCCGTACCGGCTGAATATCACCACTGATTATAACCAAACCATATAGTGGTATAGGGTATAAAAAAGGTCGATAAAATGAAAAAATGACAATATCTTGAAAACTGTTCCAAAAAAATAAATTTCACCTTGATTTTCGAATTCAGCGGGAGAAAATACATAAGGAAATCTATCTCTAATCAAATGTATATGAAAAAAATGTCATTCTGTAAACTTGAGTGATAACACGTTCTAACATATTCTAAGTATATATTAATTTTGGCAGTGAATATAAAATCGAGAACTGGCTGAAATTTTACCACCTTTTTGAAACAGCCCATCAGAATGTTACTCTTACTTTAATCTTAGTTTCATTTTTTTATTTAATTATTATTATATTTTTATATATATTTTTTTGTTATAAAAATCAGTCACCGTAATTTTGAAGTTTTTTTTTTGTTTTCATTATACCCTATACCACTATGTGGTTTGGGTATAATGACTTTGTGCAGCTGTTTATAACTAAAAAAAATATTTAACCTAGACCTATCTTTTATTATACCGATCGACTCAAAATCACTTTCTGAGTTGATTTAACGATGTCCGTCCGTCCGTCTGTCCGTCCGTCTGTGTGTTCATTAGCATTATAATCAAACGACAGGTCGCAAATATGAATGTATTTTAATGAAATTTGGTATGTAATTTTGGATGAAAGCTATTAAACTTTGTGAAATTCGGTCTATGTTTAGACCTAGTCCCCATGCAAATTATCCCTATGAAATTTACTTAAATTGCCATAAGATCCAAATTATCATATAGATCTCGATCAAATTGGGTATATATGTGTTTATTACATCCACTTATCAGTTTTTCAAAAGTAAACGCCGTAAACGTAAAGCTGTTTCCCGATTTTCACTCAAATCTATCAAAAAACAAAAATATTGCTCAGTATTTTCTCAAATTTGGTTTGTATATATTTTTTAAAAATATAGGTGCCTTTACCAAATATGATCAGGATCGGTCCATTTTTCGACCTAGTCCCCATATAAATATAGCTTCTGATTTGAACTTTTTCACATCTGCAGCCAAATAAATTAATAATAATGGCATTATCATCAAATTTGGGTTATGATTATTTTCAATATCCACTTAGTTGTACCGAAGAGATAAAGTCTCCAAGCCATAGTATAGGTTATCGTATAGTCGGTCTAGACCGACTATAATTTTCTTACTTGTTTTTTTATATTTTATTCAAGTTTGGTTTTTAAAGTGACAACGTGTTGTAAGAAAGAAAGCATTTTTTTTAAATATTCGCAAAACTGAAATGAAATTACTAGATTTTCTATAGATCATTCCATCGTATCCAAATAATTTATTTACGGTATGGAACTTTAATTTTTGCAGCCGAACACCATAAATCCAAACTGTATAAAAAACAGACATTGGCGGAACCAACTGTTGACCGAATTTCGTCATCAGATTAAGTGCAAATGATTGTAACAATTTATTCAACAAACTGTAATTTTATTATCAGGGTAGTACATTGTTTGAACCCTAAATCACTACGTGATCTGGTTGCAATGGGTTATGTAAATTACCAAAAGATATAAATTATCATATAGACCCCGAGTTAATTGATTAAACACAATTTTAAAATGTTTTTTAATTATTTATTGATTCATGATATTGATGAAAATCTTTAGCTAAATCTAATGTACTAAAGTATTGAGAATTTCCCAACTTTGAAAAAAGGTCCTCCATATTATGTATTGGAAATTTGTCTTCAATAGTGACGTCGTTAAGTTTTCTATAATCAATTACTACTCTCCATTTCTGCTTTCCAGAATTATCAATTTTTTTGGAACAACCCAAACAGGAGCATTATAAGGGCTTGATGATTTTGTAATTATACCAGAATTTAACATCTCGTTTATTTGTTTTGCCACTTCAACTCTGTGGATTTCTGGGAATCGATATGTCCTTGAATATACAGGAATGTTTTTTTTGGTTGGTATTTTATGTTCATATTTACCAACTGAAGATAATTATTCTCCTTCAATATAAAAAACTGATTTGAGATTTTTGATTAAATGTGTCAGTTCTTTAATTTCTTCCTTATTTAGATTTTCAATTACTAATTTGTTAGTTAAACAATCGATTTTCGGTTCATTAAAATTAATGTCCATTATTATTGAATCAAAATACTTTTTATCTTCTTCTGTATATTTACCTAAAGAATTGTCAAATATTAATGGTATTTTAGAATTTGAAGTGATTAATAAATTTTCTTTTAAATCAATTTTAGCTTCCAATGGTTTTAATAAATTACATCCTATAACACCATCGAAATCACCATAAATTTCTGTTTCTAACATTTCAATTTTGGAGTTAGGTGAATTAAATTCTTTAAAAAGTGGAATTGTTATTTTAGTTGTTGTGACAGTTTTGGAACAAATAGTGTTTAAAATTATAGGATGTTCAAGTTCTGATTTAAAAGAACTATGAAACAAACCCCTTGTTATGAGTGTGGTCCCTGATCCTGTATCTATTAATAATTTTATCGGTTTTGTTTTCATTTTTACAACTATGAAGGGTAAAGAACGTCGGCTAATAATTGAAAATTTGACACTTGAATATTATCAACTTCCTTTGGTACTGGTTTATTAATACTCGTCAGTTGAGTATTATATGTATTAAAATTTCTATTATTATTCGCATTAAAATTCACATTATTATATCCATGAAAATTTCTGTTATCACTTCCGTTAAAATTTCCGTTATTATAATTATTCTGACCAAAATATCTATAATAATTCTATATATTTGAATTGGAATTAGAAATATTATTCGAATTGTGGAAATATCCCGAATTAATTGCCTATATTGTCCAGAATAATTTTGTCTGTTCGGATTCGAATAATTATTATTATTACGGAAATTACTTGAATTATTTTGTCCATTTGGTTCAGAATTGGAATTATATGTTTGTGAATTAAATCGAAAATGATTAAAAGAATTTCTATTTTGATTGTTTGTTTCAAATTTCGACGAAAAAGATTGTGAATTGGACTTTTTTGTATAAAAATATTCAGTCTCTATTAATATTTCTTTAACATTTAACAGTGAATATGGATTTCTTGAATTTAATATTAATTTTGGTTTCATTATTTTTAAAGCTAAACCATTGTTCATTATCCCTATCAATACCAGTTTTTAAATTTAAATTTGTCAATAATTTAAGCATATAATCATAAAAATGACATTAGTTCTTAAATCTGCTGTTTTTATTTTATTTGTAATACATTCTATGCTTTCTGATATGTTGAAATTAATTCTTAATATTACCTTTACTTCCTCCCACTTAATTGGATTGTTGTTGTTGATTAATGTGATGTTTGCTTTCTGTATTATTTTGTTCCTTACTCTCAAATCGAACAGTGTAAGTTGAGAGTCAGCAACATGTTTGCGGATTTCATCAATATGTGTCGTAAAAATTTGTAATTCTTCTGCCTTTCCATCAAATTCGGGAACACGTGATAAAAGCTGGAACGCATTGATACTCATCGCTTCAATATTAGTTATTGTTGTCATGTTGTCAATTACTTTAATTTGATGTTGATTGTTAATTGGTGATTGTTTTTATGAACAGTAATAATTTGCAATAACTTTTTGGCACCAGTTTGAAGTGTTTTTATTCATAGGGTTTTTCTTATATTTTATTTCTCAGTTAAAATGCATTGTTATGTAATATTTTCGATCAGTTTTTCACGCCCTTTTTTAGGTTTTCTGCAAATATATTTATATTGTTTACTGCTTTTGTCGACTTTTTCCAATGTTTTATATAATCCACATATTGTTTAGAGTTGTATATTTCTTTAAAGAAAATATTGTTTTATTGCGTATCGCGTAGAAACAAAGAATTTTTTTCTTTTTTTATAAGTGTTTTATATATATATTTTTTTTAGCAAATGATTTAAAATTTGCACAAAAACGATTTAACGACTGCGCCAGTTTATTGATTAAACACAATTTTAAAAAGTTTTTTTAATTATCTATTGATTCATGATATTGTTCTCATGAATGTTGTTTTTATATTTAAAAAACAAGAAAGAATTTTTTCATTTTCAATAAAAAATACTACAATAAAATTCAAAGAAAATATGAACAAGAAGTTACAAATAAAATATAACAAAGTTTTTTCTTTAACAGTTAGAAACAAATATAAATGAAAGTAATTAACAATATAAATTAAGAAAGAGTATAGGAGAAATAATGACTAATTAAGGATATTTAATATATAACTCCCGGACAAAATTAATTAATATAATGATCGATTCAGAATTAAGCAATGTTCGTCTGTTAGTCTGCTGTGCGTCCATGTCACAGGCATATTTTGATGAAATTTGGTATATAAGCTTTTCTGGGCACAGAACGATCACTGTTGAAAATCGGAGCATGATCAGACCCAGTCCCCGTTACTTTGTCCCCTATAACATCAATAAAAATTTTCAAAAGTTACAAATTATCGCATAGACCCTGAATCTGTATTACACCAAATGGTCCAAAAATAAGCTTTGTAGTAAAATTCTTAGTCATAGCCGTCATATAAAGTTTCTTTTCCGATTTTTACTTAAATCTATGAAAAAATAAAAATATTGTATATAACGAATATACAGTATTGATCCTTATAACAACTCGGTTTGATATTGTGATGTCCGCTTGTCCGTGTGCTCGCCGTCTGTCTGTTAAAGTCATGCTCATTCACAAAATAAACCATTTACCTGAACAAAGTTATGATAAATCGCCAAACCGGGCATCATTGTGCCGAAATATGTCCAAAAATATGAAAACGCCTCTTGTGACCAAAGATTAATTTTAAAATAATCACGTAAAGTCACGCACAGTCACGAAGAGATTCAAAACTCATATGCATAAGGAAAGAAAGAGTTTTATTAAAAACTTTGTTTTTATGGTTTAGGTTATCTTAAATTTAAAGTTATTAAAAAAATATATATATTCGAATCAAACTAAAGTCTGAGAAGAAAAATATCTGGTAATGAACAAATATAGAATATAAGAACTAAGTTTTTTGACACGAAAGATACATGCCTTAAAAAACATTTACGCTACGAAATTTTCGTTAAATATATTACGTAATTTTCCCAAAAACAACAATGCTCAAACAATTTGTTTTAAAAGGGGATTTTCTTCTTATATATCATTTTCAAATAAAAAGCCTAATAACATTTAAATACACAAATTCGTGAGCGTATAAATTATAAAGGGATTTACTGCCATTCTAACCTCTTCTCTAGCTTCACATTACATTTCAATATCATTTCTTTACTAATATTTTTGTCTTTGAGTTTTCTCTTGTTGAGTTCTTGAACTTTCTTATAGTATTTAGCCACATTTTCTTTTCGATTTCGACACCCAATCTAGAGCACAATTGGTGAAAGGCAGCATCGTTTCATTAAAGGTAGGGCCTTCGTTGTTTGTCAATTTCCAACACAGTGACTTTTTCCAAAGCACTGTAACTATTTAGCGTCACACAGTGGGGCCTCGTTTCAAAATCACAACTTTTAAATGATTTTGATAGAAGACTTTCTTACCTTTAAATGAGTGCTGGCGGAGGGCGGTAGGTCCACAGGGGGCTTCAGTATATTCTATCAAAGTTCAATATTATTTTGGTGTTAATAATACATGTTGCAAATATAGAGATAATGTCCTGAACTTTGGAAGTTACAGTGTTTTTGACCCAAGAACGAATCCTACTTAAATTTAGTGGAATCGGCTTATGTTTAGACCAGTGAAGGCCGTGCCAAACACACTGGTGCTCGGCTTCTTATGTATACAGCCGAACGAAAAAAAAATACTCACCAAAGAGTAAAAGTAAACAACAATTTCATTCAGTCTTATGAAAGCTTTTGAACAAAGCAGATCTATGTCGCATTGCCTTTTGAAATTCATATATATTTTTTTTAATAGGTACACAGAGAATATTTGTTTAAAGGAAACCAAAAATGTTGAGAAAATTTCGAAGACTTGATAAACTATAAATTAAACTTATTCTATAAAAAACATACGTCGCCTCCATTTGACATCATTATAGCTGTCTTCTATGCTTTTTTTTTTAATTTGAAAAAATATCCAGTTACTGGTAATTTTTTCGTTTCTGGTAACATATCACTTAATAACCTTTGAAATTTCTTATCTTTTTAAGTTTTGCTATTTTGTGTTAATTTTTTTGTTTCTTAAAGAAATGATTTACTTATTATTACTTATTTGATTTAATAAACTTCAAATTTATGGATAAAAGAGATTATATGTTCTTCACATTTTGTTTTACATTTTTTAAGATTTAAAATTTTAAAACAACAAAATATATATAAAATATTACCATATTCTACGTGAACTCAACTATTTGCCCTTTTATGCTTTCATATAAACATTCATACAAAATCTACACAAACCCATTTAATATCGGCGTTTTGTTACGTCCATGGATTTCGATCAGTGTAGTACAACTAACACATGCTCATAAACACTATTACTAACTCAATTCTCTCGATGGCCACCACTGGTTTAGACTCAGTCCCCACAAAAATTTTCCTTAAAAATTGGTTTTAATGCCACCGAATGTAGCAAATGTTATTCCATTGCGATGAAATTTGAATCATAAGGATTTATTAGGTTAGTGATGAGATCTATAAAAAATTGTTGATATCGATCCACGTTTGGACCTAGTCCCCGCACAAATTTTCCTCAAAATTTGGTTAAAATCCACAAAAGATGATAAATTTGCTAATTTCTGTATTATATTTAAAAAATTTACGAAAATAGTGCAAAAAACACTGTACAATTTTAATGAAATCGGACCACTTTTGGACCTATTTTCCCGGTGTTTTTATATAAATAAAAACACCCAAATTTCACAACACTCCATATTTCACATTGAAATTTTGTTAATTAACCACTCAAAAGACTTATAATTTTACAATACATATTGTTTAAATCCGAAAGTCTAGAAACAAACACAAATACCACTGTATTACAACATGTTAAATTAATATTAAATTTTTTATTAATATCACAGATACACATCTCTGAAATATTTTTAATATTAATATATTAATGATATAGATATTAAGTTATTTAGAATATTTTTTTTAAATTAGTATAATTTTGTTTATTAGTTAGTTCTCTTTAAAATTGCCATTAACATTGGGAGCGATGTCTAATAAACTAACATATCGGAGCTATAATTATGTTATTCCAAATCATGTCGAGATCTTACATGTCTTCGTGGTGAAATTAGTGGGTCTGGAAAGGCCGTCAACATATTGGAAAGGTCCTCATTATTTGTTTTTTAAATTTCGTTATTTAAAATTTTTAAGTGCAAATTTTTTATTATGTTAAATGCATTTTTTAAGCTGGCATCAGGTCCAAAGTTTCTAATTGTTGCCGCGTATACACATTGTAAATTTTCTACCTTTAAAAGCAAGCAAATTTTGTTTTATTTGTTTTTTTTTTTTTTTTTTTTTTTTTGAGTGTAAATTTCTTATTATATTGAATTCATTAACAAAATTTGAACACTGAAAATTTTGGGCCGGTTAAAAATAATTCAGGTAGCGCAACCGAATTTTTTATTGTGCTGAATTCATCAATAAATTTTTATTATTTCCAAATCATAAGAATTACGAAACATTAACAATCTTCTAAAAAA
>OY821520.1:90442550-90549291 GCA_963682025.1 Cordilura impudica
AACAATCTTCTAAAAAACATTTCGCCATCCTATCAAAATCAAAAGAAAATATGGAAAAATTAAAATTTTTGTTTAAATGGTGCGTGGTAAAGAAGAAGAAAGCATATATTTCAAAAATTCATAACTGCACTGTATTCTTAATCGGACCAGTTTCTGGCATTTCAGCCTTCATCAGCGATTTATTGAACATTGTGATAATTGTTATATTTTAATTGAATAGATTGTTTCTATATGAAAATTTTTTCTACTTAGGGCGGCCGTGAGGTTTTGAACCATAAACCTTCACATACACTCGTACTTGCACTTTTTGGTCAGCGCTTTAACACACTCACCTAAAGTCAGGCCTATGAGCAGTGTGGTTAGATTCAGTTTTCGTACTATACAGCTTTACTTTGTATTAATTTCAGAAGATACAACTCTGTCCAAACAAACAATCGTTATTTTTGAATTTTGAATATTTTTTGCATTTCTACTTCTAATTTCCACTATTCTCAGTTTTCGTAAGAGTTGTCATATGTGATGTACGGTTTTTGTACATACCTACATATGCACTTTACATATATTTGAGATGACGCTTTGAAGCGAAGAAATTTTTTGTTTGTTAGATTTATCGTCATTTTTCAGACATATTGCAATTACTACTGTAATTAATATGCAATTTTAATTTTGTTTAAATGGTGCGTGGTAAAGGAGAAGAAAGCATATATTTAAAAAATTCATAACTGCACTGTATTCTTAATCGGACCGGTTTCTGGCATTTCAGCCTTCATCAGCGATTTATTTTTGTTTTCAGGCACCAAAAAAATCATAAGAAATAAAATAAAAAAATGCAAAAATTTTTTAATATTTGGCATTTCATAGCCCTTTAAATAAGCCATATAACTTTAGAATCGAATAATTTTTCAATAAGTTATGGCAAAACACGGCTGGCTACCCATCTATTCAGTGTATGTCAAGATGTTTTTACAGCTTTATGGTTGTTGCGTGCAGATAGGCAAGTATATACTGCCAAGTTTACTTTTATTAGTTAGAGTATTGTATTTGTAAACCATTTTAGGTAATATCTAGGTAAACGTATTTAAACATTTTTAGTTCTATTAAAATAGAAAAAACTACAAAAATATAGTATAGTTGAAAAACTGAGACTGTAGAAAAGTAAATGACCAAATAACATCAATTTTATTTTATTTTATAGAAACTAAGAAATCCTTTGAAATGACATCAAAAGCATTACTATCGGTTTACTAGATTGCATACAATCTGATTTGAAAGAGGATATTTTTCAAAAAATTTTGAGCCTTTTTCTAAAAGCTAAAAAAATTCCAACTTTGCAGAGCTCTATCATCCATAATTTTTATCCGATTTTAAAACCGTTTATTGATTCTTAATCTATAACGAATCTTCTATCCTATACATTCATTGATTTTACTGAACGCTTCTATCAAATTTTTGATTTTTGTCATGCTATTTGGGGAAATGTGCCACTGTGCGTCAATACGGGTAGATCTGGACAGAATATTTGATGGAGTCCATGGTTTCGGTGAACTTCTTTGATTAAGTTTTCTATCAAAATTATAACGCCAACTATCTTCTTATTAAACTTAATCTGAATAAAGCGACGTTCGTCTCTTTTTTAAGGATAAAATCAATGCTTTTTTTTCTTTATATTTCTTTTTTCTTCGTCTCTTGAAATTTCATAAGCTCGTATTTACTTATCAAACAATAAAAAAATATGGATATAAAGATAGAGAAGAAGATGCATCATTAAAATTATATACTCATATATCTTAACATGTTTGTAGACCGCCATCTTTATGGATTAAATGTGCCGTTAAAAAACCATTTAGGATTATTTTAATGTGATAAGCAGATAACGTTGCCTGAATACGCAAACAACACTTAAAATCCATAAGAAGAGCAACAAACAGTAGCAGCAGCAAACAAAAAAGAAAACGAAAATGAAAACGAGGAAAAAAAGTAAAGAAAACAAAGATTTACATAACAACTTATTCCTTTTATTATTCCTATGAAAAACCCAAACAAAAAAAAAATCGTTTACAAGATCTCTTCACTTAATACGTATTTAGGTAAATATTTATTTATGTACTTAAAAAATGACAAATTTTTTCTAAAATTTATAATCATATTTTGTAAAAGTATATAACTTATACAATAATGGGTACACGTTTGTATAAACGTGTATATAAAAAAGTAAAATGCTTGAACGTACACATAGTCAAGATATAAGTCAGATTTTTCTTCATAAATAAATAGTGAAAAATTTTACTGAAAAAAAAATTAAATGAAATTTTCATAATAAATGATTTATAAATAATGTTATTATTTTTTTACTTGTGAATAGGAAATATAAAATCGAATTATATTTGAATCAAGACTAAAATTACTTTATTTTTTAGAGAAAAATTAGTTACGTATGTCTTTACATATAAAGTGATGAATTAGGTATAGTTATATATTTTCTATACAGGAAACGCAACCAATTTGGTTTTGGTGAGCCTTGCAAACGGTTTTAGATATGTAAACATCTATACGAGCAAGGGGGTAAATTTCTATTTCACAATACAATCACAAAGACAGCGTAACATGTGAGCGTAAGAAAAAATCAGCGTAACATGTGAGCGTAAGAAAAAAATCGGTGTGACTTATGATTGTATTGGTGAAAAAATTATGATATGTAATAACCTGTTTGAAAATGCGAAATGAAAAATAAAAAATTAAAAATTAAAAATAAGAAATGAAAAATGAAAAATAAAAAATGAAAAAGGAAAAATAAGAAATGAAAATGAAAAATAAAAAGTAAAAAATGAAAAATAAAAATGAAAAAATACAAAATAAAAAAAAAAAAAAAAAATAATATATAAAAAATAAAAAAAGAAAAATAAAAAAAGAAAATGAAAAATAAAAGAATAATAAATTAAAAACAAAAAACGAAAAATAAAAAATTAAAAATTAAAAATTAAAAATTAAAAAGTAAAAATTAAAAATTAAAAATTAAAAATTAAAAATTAAAAATTAAAAATTAAAAATTAAAAATTAAAAATTAAAAATTAAAAATTAAAAATTAAAAATTAAAAATTAAAAATTAAAAATTAAAAATTAAAAATTAAAAATTAAAAATTAAAAATTAAAAATTAAAAATTAAAAATTAAAAATTAAAAATTAAAAATTAAAAATTAAAAATTAAAAATTAAAAATTAAAAATTAAAAATTAAAAATTAAAAATTAAAAATTAAAAATTAAAAATTAAAAATTAAAAATTAAAAATTAAAAATTAAAAATTAAAAATTAAAAATTAAAAATTAAAAATGACAAATTAAAAATTAAAAATTAAAAATTAAAAATTAAAAATTAAAAATTAAAAATTAAAAATTAAAAATTAAAAATTAAAAATTAAAAATTAAAAATTAAAAATTAAAAATTAAAAATTAAAAATTAAAAATTAAAAATTAAAAATTAAAAATTAAAAATTAAAAATTAAAAATTAAAAATTAAAAATTAAAAATTAAAAATTAAAAATTAAAAATTAAAAATTAAAAATTAAAAATTAAAAATTAAAAATTAAAAATTAAAAATTAAAAATTAAAAATTAAAAATTAAAAATTAAAAATTAAAAATTAAAAATTAAAAATTAAAAATTAAAAATTAAAAATTAAAAATTAAAAATTAAAAATTAAAAATTAAAAATTAAAAATTAAAAATTAAAAATTAAAAATTAAAAATTAAAAATTAAAAATTAAAAATTAAAAATTAAAAATTAAAAATTAAAAATTAAAAATTAAAAATTAAAAATTAAAAATTAAAAATTAAAAATTAAAAATTAAAAATTAAAAATTAAAAATTAAAAATTAAAAATTAAAAATTAAAAATTAAAAATTAAAAATTAAAAATTAAAAATTAAAAATTAAAAATTAAAAATTAAAAATTAAAAATTAAAAATTAAAAATTAAAAATTAAAAATTAAAAATTAAAAATTAAAAATTAAAAATTAAAAATTAAAAATTAAAAATTAAAAATTAAAAATTAAAAATTAAAAATTAAAAATTAAAAATTAAAAATTAAAAATTAAAAATTAAAAATTAAAAATTAAAAATTAAAAATTAAAAATTAAAAATTAAAAATTAAAAATTAAAAATTAAAAATTAAAAATTAAAAATTAAAAATTAAAAATTAAAAATTAAAAATTAAAAATTAAAAATTAAAAATTAAAAATTAAAAATTAAAAATTAAAAATTAAAAATTAAAAATTAAAAATTAAAAATTAAAAATTAAAAATTAAAAATTAAAAATTAAAAATTAAAAATTAAAAATTAAAAATTAAAAATTAAAAATTAAAAATTAAAAATTAAAAATTAAAAATTAAAAATTAAAAATTAAAAATTAAAAATTAAAAATTAAAAATTAAAAATTAAAAATTAAAAATTAAAAATTAAAAATTAAAAATTAAAAATTAAAAATTAAAAATTAAAAATTAAAAATTAAAAATTAAAAATTAAAAATTAAAAATTAAAAATTAAAAATTAAAAATTAAAAATTAAAAATTAAAAATTAAAATTAAAAATTAAAAATTAAAAATTAAAAATTAAAAATTAAAAATTAAAAATTAAAAATTAAAAATTAAAAATTAAAAATTAAAAATTAAAAATTAAAAATTAAAAATTAAAAATTAAAAATTAAAAATTAAAAATTAAAAATTAAAAATTAAAAATTAAAAATTAAAAATTAAAAATTAAAAATTAAAAATTAAAAATTAAAAATTAAAAATTAAAAATTAAAAATTAAAAATTAAAAATTAAAAATTAAAAATTAAAAATTAAAAATTAAAAATTAAAAATTAAAAATTAAAAATTAAAAATTAAAAATTAAAAATTAAAAATTAAAAATTAAAAATTAAAAATTAAAAATTAAAAATTAAAAATTAAAAATTAAAAATTAAAAATTAAAAATTAAAAATTAAAAATTAAAAATTAAAAATTAAAAATTAAAAATTAAAAATTAAAAATTAAAAATTAAAAATAAAAAATCAAAAATAAAAAAAGAAAAATTAAAAATAAAAAATAAAAAATGAGAAATGAAAATTATAAAATGAAAAATGAAAAATAAAAAAAAAAAAATTAAAAATAAAAAATAAAAAATGAGAAATGAAAATTAAAAAATTAAAAGTGAAAAAATGACGAATGGAAAATAAAAAATGGAAAATGAAAAAGCAAAGACGAAAAATTAAAAATGAAAAATATAAAATAAAAATGAAAAATTAAAATTTAACTGGTGGAAATAATAAATAGCAATAATTATTTTTATATTAGCAGAGCTCCTGCAGTTGAGTGCTATAAGTGATACATAGATAACGCTTTCTGTTTGATTTGAAAAAGTGCCATAAAAAAACTTTAATTACTAGATGTTTACACATCTCCCCTGTGATGGGACTCACATGATCATTTTTCGTTAAGACAGCAAGCTAAGTCATGGCTATAATTTGTTCTCTAGTTCTTTTCTTGCACGTAACATCTGCATCTTTTTGCTTTGGAATCGAACGCATGTTCTTGTGCATGGTTATAACTATGATCAAGTTGTTTTATAGTAATTTTTGACCCAACTCGTAAGACGTAAAGAAATTGTACATTTTAGCGTTACAACCTTTTTTGGCCATCGACCAGATGCAATAAAACTCGTTGGCCTTGATTTTTTCTGGAGCAGTTTCAACAGCTTTCCTAAGATATATTTGTATTTTCTAGACATAGAAGGTTTTTGCACATATGAGTATCCAAAATTTCAAACCATATCTCTCTGGTTTGCTTTGCTAAATCCACAATCTCCTTGAACACCAGAAAGCTGTAAGGGTAACATTGGTAACATTTCGGACCAAATATCCCACAGATGACGAATTGGAGCAAATTTCTGTTTTGTCGATGGCTTATTGTATCACCGAAGCGAATAATTTTAGTCACACCACAATTTTATTAATTAATTATTATAAATTAATTAATTAATTTAATTAATTAATTTAATAATAATTTTAATGTTAATAATATTAATAATTTCTTTATTATTTATATATGCTCAATAATATTCAACTTATTTGTGGACGCCAGCCAATATCAAAACCGCCAGGTACGCATGAAGCATTGACTTCTTCATTGTTTTCATTCTTTAACCCGCCAAATGCATTCGTGTTTTCGAAAATGATTTATTCAATAAGCGATGGAGAAATATCAAGAAAGCATCCTTGAAACTATTCACGTGCGATGGAGTAGTATTAGTATTACTTGGTTGTAGTCTCATCACAATAGAGGTTCGATTGTGTCCTACTGTTTGCATAGCTGTTGCGCTCCAAAGTATTTTGTCATTTGAGACAAACATTTACAAAATATTCATAACTTTTTGGTTTCTTTCATTCTTTTTACACTTGGCATACAAATTACTATTTTCATACAACTTTCCAATACCGAGTAGAAAACTACACCAAGCATACCAAATTGAAGTTGTCGAAAAACAACGTTCCATGTATGATATGAAACTTAAAATTAATCCATTTCGGTTCATATACCTGATAAAGAAAAAGCCAAGAAAAATGGGTAACCAAACTTTAACAGTTCTAAAGATTTTTGCAATAAAAAGAAAATAAAACAAGTAGGATACCCTATACCATGCGCTTAGAGACCCTTTCTCTCAGGCCCAACTAACTGGATATATAAAAAAAAGCATAAACCAAATTTGAGTGGGATTTTTATTAATTTTTTGGTTGCAGATATGAAAAAGTTCATATCGGATGCTATATCTATATAGGGACTAGGCCCAAAAATGGACCGGTCCTGGTCATGTTTGGTAAGGTCTCTTGTATATTGCAAAAATATATACAAACAAAAGTTGAGAAGAATCAGTGCAATATTTTTGTTTTTTGATAGATTTAAGTGAAGATCGGGAAGCAGCTCTATATGGGGCCTATTACTAAGAGTTGTCCCTTAGGGATCATTTTTGAACTACTGATTAATGGATATAATGCATATACATCCAAACCCAATTTGACTAAGATTTATATGATAATTTGGAGCTTATGGCAATTTATGATGATTCCGTAGGTTTCATTTATATGGGGGCTAGGTCTTTACATGGAACGGTTTTCACCAATTTCAACAGCGTTCATCCTATGACCGACAAAAGCTTATATACCAAATTTTATCAAAATACATTCATATTTGCGACCTGCAGTTTGATTACAAGCTTTACATGGACACACAGAGGGACGGACATCGTTAAATCGAATCAGATAATGATTCTGATTCGACCGGTATAATAAAAGATGGCTCTAGGTCAAATATTTTTGGTAGTTACAAACAGTAGCACAAAGTCATTATAACCAAACCACTTAGTGGTATAGGGTATAAAAAATTTATCAATGGTGCATGGTAGAGAAGAAGAAAGCATATATATCAACAATTCATAACTACATTGTAGTATTAATCGGACCGGTTTCCGACATTTTAAGCCTTCACCAGCGATTTATTGAACAATGTGATAATTTCTATGTTATAATTGAATAAACTGTTTCTATATGAAATTTTTTTACTTATTAAAAAATATTAAAAAAATTCAAAAATAACTATTTTTTGTTTGGACAGAGTTGTATCTTCTGAAATTAATACGAAGTAAAAGCTGTATGATATGAAAACTGATTCCAACCACACTGCTCGTAGGCCTGATTTTAGGTGAGTGTGTGAAAGCGTTGACCAAAAAATGCAAGTACAAGTGTATGTGAAGGTTCAGGGTTCAAACCTCATGGCCGCCATAGGTAGAAAAATTTCATATAGATACAATCTATTCAATTATAACATAACAATTATCACAATATTCGATAACTCGCTGATGAAGCCTGAAATGCCAGAAACCGGTCCGATTAAGAATACATAGTAATTATGAATTTTTGAACCATGCACCATTGAAAGAATATAAAAAATTTGCATACTAATTACAGTATTAATTGCAATATGTCTGAAGAATTACTACAAATCTAACAATTAAAAAAAAAATATAGTTTTCTACGGTTAAAGATGATGAGATCTGATATTTTAATTTTCGTCGATCTAACTGCCAAACATATGGGCAGGAATTGTCGCGTATAATTATCAATAACAATATAACTGTTATATTAATTTTCCATATGAACGTACCAGATTTTGGCAAAAATTAAATCAACACTACGGACATCTCCTAACGAACTGCACTCTGATCACTTCCCAATAATATGCGACATATATGGAAGCGTTCACTGTACTAACATCAAAGTACCAGTATATCATCGACCCAACTAGAAGATCCTAATATTATGGGTTGCAAGTTAAATAAAAAATCAACAGCTAATGAATACAGAAATTGATATGGACAATGTCAACATATTCTTAGAGGAAGTTACCCATATTGTTTAAAATTAATTGGATAAAATACCAAAAGGAATAAAAATGAATGGCAGATTTATGTAAATACTTAATCAAGCAAAGAAAAAAATTTGGAAGTAAACTTCTACGATAAAATGATAACAATAAGGCTCAATTTGAATCAATAATTAAGCAATTAAAAATTTTAATCAATTTCTACTTTAACAAAGACAGAAATAAAAGCTTGTCATGGCAACTATATTTCGATTCATCAAAACACCTAAACGTACAAACACAATACCATTTGAAATGAAAGGAAACATCGTCAGTATAAACAGCTACGTCACATAGCTAGATCTGACATTAGATTTATAATTAGCATTTAAACATCATGTGGACTAGATTTGGGAAAAAGCAATAGGATGTGTAGGGACACTTTTTCCCCTACTCAATATAAAATCAACAATAAATTTGAAATACAAAACCATAAAATGTGTGTTAAAATATTTGCATAAGCTAACATTAAAAACCTACAGATTATACAAAACAAGAATTAAAAAATTATACACAACATTAGACCACGACACCCTACGTCATGCCTACATAGAAGTTTTGATTCTGTCTGTGAATAAGGGGTATATGTTCACAAACTTTAGTTTAGTAAGAAATTTGCTAACATTAATTTTGATAATGTATGTTTTTTAAGAATAATATAATTGTATTTAAAATTTCTTATACTTTTTTTTTCTTGGCATTTAAAAGGTTCTATAACACCACAATTTTATACCTAAATTGTGATATACATATTCTAGCTTTTATTTTTAAGTACACTTTGATACCTATACTGTGGAGGCAATTTGTTAAATCTCTTAACTTGTTCTAATAAAATCGAATAACGGAAATAAATGCACTGATGTGCAAAAAAATAGATTTATTTAATTTTTTAAATTTTATCTTAATAGACGAAATAATTTAATTTTTTATTATATATTCCAACCCTACAGTAAAATTGCGACATTGAAATTTTATTTATTTTATTTCAATGACCTTGTTAAAAAAAATAGAAAAATTCAAATTCGAGTGACTCAAAATAATAACTTTGTGCCCCTGTATTATTAGCTGAGCTCGTAAATGTAGTCTTTGATAGCTTGAAAATGAACTTTAATAAAGTTGTGTATTACTCTGACTCATCAATAGTTTTAAGCTGGATTAAACTAGATCCTGCTCATTTGTGTCAAACCGAGTGAGTTTTATTCAAGCGAATTCTGATATTATTACGTGGGAGCATGTAAATCGGAGCAGATCTTATACCGAGGGGATTGTTAGGAAAGGACTTAGTCCACAATAAATTGTGGTTTGAAGGGCCTGACTTTTTAAGAGAAAATGCAGGAAATGACTCATCTTTGAGCATAATAAGTGAAATACCTGAGCATAAAAAAGAGCAAAAGTTTACATTTATTAGCCATATAAACAATTTTAAGTTTTTACATAACGTATTAGCTTACGTACTTAAATTCATTAACGTAGCTAGGAAGCGAAGTGAGAAATCATTTAATATTTATAAAAAGGAAGCTCTAAATATTATGAAAAAAGATATTCAGGAAATCCATTTCACCGAAGAAATTGAGATTCCTAAAGCGAGGAAGGCATTGTGTTATATAAGAGTAGGAGGTAGGCTTGGATATAGTAACTTATCTTATGAAGCAAAACTTCCAATTCTTCTGCCCTATAATAACGAAATTGTAGAAATAATGATGGCTAATTTACATATAGAATATTTACATGTAGGTCCACAAGGTTTACTGGCAATAATTCGGCAAAAATTTTTGGCCACTACGTGGTCGCCAGCTAGTTAGAAAAGTAGTTGGTAAATGTTATAGGCGTTTTAGAAAATAGCCGAAAAACTTGCACCAACTAATGGTAAACTTGCCAAAAGATCGAGTTATTAGAACTCGTCCTTTTTAAATATAGGTATAGATTTCCTATTACAATTCACTACAAGATCAGAGGAAAAAAGGCAGACAAGCCATAAGTGTGAGTATTTGTTTGCTTTACAGCAAAGGCTGTGCATTTGAAAGTGGTGTCAAATTTGACATCGGCAGCTTTTATTGGTTCAGAAAAAAGTTTGAAGATAGGAAAGGTTGGATTATGGGAGGCATGTGTTAAATCAGTGCAAAAAATTGTTATAGGGTGACTGATGGCATAATGACATATGAAGGTCTATACAAAATAATGACACAAATAGAATACAGACTTAACTCCCGTCCGTTAACTACTTGATCGGATGACGCATATGACTGCAAAATTTTGACACCAAAAAATTTTTTGATTGGGGAAGCATTTTCAACAGTTGTTGACTCTTATCAAGAAATGCGCGGATATTGGAAAGCCGTACAGGCCAATATGGAAGATTTTTGGAAACATTGCTCTTCCGAATATTTGTAGAAGTTACAAAAAAAGGTACAAATGGAACAAGCCTTGTACAAATATTTAACCGGGTACTTTAGTTCTCCTAAAAGATGAAAACAGACCGCCAATGAGCTGGTGGTGGATGGTTTTTGTAGAATGGTGGACGTAAGGACCAGCAATGGGGAAACCAAGAGGTCAATCCGCAATGCTTGTCCTTTTCCCGCCGAAGAAAATACAAATGAAAAGATGATCCATCTTCAGATTCAAATAAAGGAATAGAAAATCCATCCTTAAAACTAAATATCAATTTAAGCAAATTAATAATAAAAATCAACAAAGAATTGATAATTGCAATGTTAAGAAAGAAAACCAAAATAAAAACCGTCAAAAGCGTGGTAATTTTAAACAAGTTAAAAACAAGAAGTAAGAAAATTATAGTCGGTCTACACCGACTATACGATACCCTATACCATAGTTTAGGAACCCTATCTCTTCGGTCCAAATAACTGGTTATAGAAAATAAGCAAAAACCAAATTCGAGTGGCATTGTTACTAATTTTTTTGGCTGCAGATATGAAAAAGTTCATATCGGGTGCTATATTTATATGTGGACCAGGTGTAGTGTACCACACATGTCTACAATGCATACATGATACATAGAACAGACAATCAATAGTATCGATGACAATTTAAAATATCATTTACACAATGTGTATATGCAACAGACAATATCGATAATGAGTCAAACTGTTCTATGCATGGCATGTACATATGTAAATATGTAACAAATAATATGTGAGTGACTCATATTATTTGAGTGCATACCAAGCAAATAACATTGTAATTGGAATGTAGAATAAAGCAATACGATCCTTCATAGTACTGAGTGAAACAAATGTAACACTAACTATAAGCTAGAATAAGTTAGATCATGACAAATTGTATAAAAAGGGTGTAAAACCCAAAATAAAACAGACTTGAATTTTAAACACTAAATCGGCAACAACTGCCTTAGTTTTATTACAAAAGTTTCCATTTGCCCTTACAATAGTAAGATCGGCAAATGCAATAGCACAACCAGTGGCAAACTCTGCCGGTTGTAAAACCCCACACTCCTAAATACATAACACAGGACACCACAAGCACAACCAGTGGCAAACTCTGCCGGTTGCAAGGACCACACCCCAAATAGTTAGCCTTTAACCAGCACATATTTATAACACCACCTATTCATAACACCACATGGCGATCCTTTGGACGACGACCTCGGAACTAATTTAAACACTTTCATCTAAACATCATATATAAACACATGTCCGACGAATACGTTCCTTCATCCTTAAGTGTTCCAGCAACACCACCACCAGCATACAAACCGATGGTACAAGGACCAAAACGGCTTACAATCGAGGAATACAGGCAAAGCCTAGCGAGGAAGACAGAGAAAAAATTAACAGCAATACCGATAGTCGACACAAAGATTGCTAAGAAGAAAAGAGGAGGACGGCTAGTGCACGAACGGAGAAAATTAGCAGACCTGCTACGCATTGTAAGGGAAGAAGAAAATCCAATCCCGTGGGAAAAATCGCAAGAAATTTGGTCAAAGATTGAGGAACTGAAAACCAGCATAAAAAGGAACAAAAAAAAAAAGAACAAGAAAAATAAATAATTAACAGATACAAAAAGAAAAATTTTTTTAAATCAGAGAACATTTAAATAAATAGAAACTTATTATAAAATGTGTACAATTATACGAAGCATTGTATTTCCATTGATTATATTTATAACAATTACAATATTGTTGTTCAGGGCTATTCAGGGTGAAATCAGAGGAGTAGCATCGAAATTACATGACACTATTGAAAAATCCGATGTAATAGATAAAATATTTTCAATCAGCAAACACTTTATAAGAAGAAAATAAAATATGCCTTTCAATGACATATTAGAGATATTATTTATATTTATATTATTACAATTAGCAATTATAATATTCTTAAATTACATAAAATTAATTTTAATAATTGAAGAAAAAATTTTTTTTTAAATGTACTATTTTAAATAAATAATTGAAAACATAATTGTTAGAAATATTGTTTATGAAATTGTCTATTATACTATTTTTAAAATAAAAAAGAGAAAAGAAAATTTTTGTAAAATTATCTAAATGGAAGAACAAATTGGAAAATTAAAAGAGTTATTAAAAATTTTAAAGAAAAGTCCAGGAAGGACATATACAAAGAAAACTATCCAAAACAAATTAGCATATATTGAGGAACTAAGAAAAGAATTTCAAATAACAAAAATTGAACAAGGAAATACAATAACTTCTGAGGAAGAGTTTAATAATATATATGAGGACATTAAGGAATATTTACTAGGAAAATCTACAGAAACGGAAACAGAAGACACTAAAATGGCAGCATTTAGTTTAGAAACAGTTTCAAAAACACTATCATTGTTCACCGGTAATTATGTAGAATTAGAAGGTTTTCTAATAACAGCAGAACTCATCAACAAAACTTTATCAGAGACAGCAAAAATAGATTTTCTACAGTACATATATCATGCTAAGCTTACCTCAAATGTCAGAACAGCAATAGGGAGCTATACAAAGCCAGAAAATTTTGAAGAACTAAGGAAATTATTAGAACAAAGATACAAAAGCAATAAGACAATACCAGAACTACAGGCTAAATTGAATACACTATTCCAAAGGAAAATGTCTATAAATTCATTCAAGGAAAAGATAATGACGACAATAGATAACCTAAACAAGTTAGGTATCGAGGAACTGGGAAATGACGTAACAGAAGCAGAGAAAAACGTAATAATTAGACTGAATAATAAATTAGCTTTAGACATTTTTAAAAAAGGTTTGAATGAGAACTTTAAATCGACCATATACGCAGCTCGACCTAATAATCTGCAAGAAGCATCCGAGCTCGCATTGGAATTGGAAAATGAGCGAAAAGTAAATCATAACTCAGTTTTACATTTTAGAAATGAACGACCACATTACTCACAGCGGAACCAGACTAGAAATAACAACTCGTCTAGAAGTTTCAGTAGAAATGACAGTTACACCAATACTGGAAATAGGCACAACACAGATAGGAACTTTAATAGAAACAATAACGATAACAGAAATAATACTAACTTCAGTAGAAATAATAATTTTAGGAATAACAACAGAAACAATGGGGGAAACCAGAATAACAATAACAATAGAAACAATGGACACATACATACTATACAAACTTCGGGAAACGAGTCAGGCCCGGAATAGATGGATATTCTGAACGGCCAAAATTAAGAGTATTTAAAGTATCCGACAACAACACAAATTTTATATACGCCAAATACAAGAATAAACAACTAACATTTCTCATAGATACAGGCGCAGACATATCACTCTGTCGAATGCAAACAGACTTTGAAGGCGAACAATATGAACCAGATGAAAAATGTAAATTAACAGGAATAACTACAGAAGAAATTTATTCTCTAGGCAAAATAAAATTAGAATTGTCACTAACGACCGAAATATACAGACACTCTTTCCAACTAGTAAAATCAGACTTTCCAATAGAAACAGACGGAATATTAGGTAGAGATTTTTTGAGAAAATACCTTGGTAAAATCGACTATGAAACATATACAATTTCTTTGTTTAATAACGATGAAACAATTACACTTCCCATGCAAGCGAAGGCACTTGATACAATGCATGTAACAATACCACCAAGAACAGAAATTATCCAAGCAATAAAATTGAACCTCACAGAAGATTGCGTCATATTCAATAATGAATTGAAGGAAGGAATTTTTCTAAGTAATTCAATAGCACCCAAAAGCGGCATGACACATATAAAAATATTAAACACAACGAACGACGCGGTAATTTTAAAGGGTATTCAACTTCAAACTGACCCACTTAAAAACTATAACATATTAAATTACAATAGCATACACAGCGACGAACGTTTTGAAAAGATATTGGATGACTTACAATTAAATACTAATGACAATAATGAAAAAACAGAATTAGTAAAAATATTTAAAAAATATCAGAATGTATTTCACTTGGAAAACGAAAAATTAACAGTCAACAATTTTTACAATCAGAAAATCACAACCTCAGACAACACACCCGTATATATAAAGAACTACAGGTTACCACATTCACACACAAATATAATAAATGAACAGGTGCAGAAAATGCTTAATGATGACATAATAGAATCATCAGTCAGCCCATACAATGCTCCACTCCTTTTGGTACCAAAAAAGAACACGGAGAACAAAAAGAAATGGAGACTAGTAGTAGATTTTAGGAAACTAAATGACAAAATTGTTAATGACAAATTTCCATTAACTAGATTAGAAGACATTTTAGATAAATTAGGCAGAGCCAGATGGTTTTCTACACTCGATATGACTAGTTCATTTCATCAAATCAAATTGGACAAAGATTCTAGAGCATTAACAGCTTTTTCTACACAGCAAGGTCACTATCAATTTAAAAGACTGCCATTCGGACTGAAAATTTCTTCAAATAGTTTTCAGAGAATGCTTACAATAGCACTTTCGGGACTAGAATCCGAAGCATTTCTTTACGTAGATGACATTATCGTGTACGGATGTAGTTTGCAACATCACAATCGAAATTTAATAAAAGTATTGAACAGGTTACAACAGTATAATCTAAAACTTAACCCAAAAAAATGTTGTTTTTTGAGACCAGAAGTAGTCTATCTGGGACATTTAATAACAAAGGACGGTGTGAAAACAGACCCAGCCAAGTACGAAGTAATAAAAAATTATCCAACACCCACAAACACGGACGAAGTAAGACGATTCATTGCATTCTGCAACTACTACAGAAAATTCATACCAAATTTCGCTGACATTGCCAAAAGTCTAAATGCACTATTAAAGAAGAAAGCAAAATTTTTATGGACAGAAGAATGCCAAAACGCTTTTGATAAACTAAAAGAAAAGTTAATGAAACCCCCTGTACTACAATACCCAAATTTTGAACAACCTTTTATTTTAACTACCGACGCTTCAAACTATGCATTAGGAGCCGTTTTATCCCAAGGCGAAATAGGCCAAGATTTACCCATTTCATATGCTAGTAAATCATTACAAAAACATGATATCAATAAACCGATAATTGAAAAGGAACTATTAGCAATTCATTGGAGTATAAATTTTTTCAAACCTTACCTGTACGGTAGAAAGTTCATAGTAGTAACAGACCATAGACCTTTAATCTCACTATTTTCACATAAAAACCCTTCATCAAAGATGACTAGAATTAGATTGGATTTAAGTGACTATGATTTTTCAATTGTTTATAAAAAAGGAAAGATGAATACTAACGCTGACGCACTTTCCAGGATAGAAATTAACTCAGATATATTAAAACAGATGATACCACGAAACCATGAAGAGAAAGAGAGAAAAATATTAGTAACAACACGGGCCATGAAAAATAAAATTAATGAGGCAACAACTAAAGATATGTATAAAATGATAAATAATGAAGAAAACAATACACGTGTAGACAGAAATAAATTGGAAACATGTAACTCTCAGAAGCCTGATCAACTTCAAATATGGGAATGCACCTCCATTAATGACGTCAAAAATATAAAGAAATTGCAATTTAATGAAATAGAGAATATAGAAGATATCGATATAAAAATTGAAAATAATATAGTGCACATAGGACGTAATGATAATTCATCGAAACCAGTTTCGACCATGAAGAAATTACGTACCCAAAATATTAATAATGGAAAATATAATGAAAAGCTAGCAAGATTCAGCAATAATTCAGCGAAACTAGATTCGTTACTGAAGAACCTGATATCTAAAATGAGAAAGGAAAATATAAAGGAAGTAGCGCTACCAAATAATGATAAAATATTTAAAGTATATACAAAAGAAGAAATAAAAGAAGCATATGCAAAGATAAAAATAAATGATAAAAGTCCTCAACTAAAAATATTAATATATAATGCCCCAAAGAGAATAACAAACGAAATATTAAAATACAAACTAATAGATGAATTTCATAATGCCACCCATGCAGGCCACTTGGGTATAAGAAAAACAGTAATTAAACTAAAACAGCGGTATATTTGGAAAAACATGAATAAGATGGTGAAGAGTTTTGTATCATATTGCGATAAGTGTAACAAAAACAAACAAACAAAACACATAAGGGAACCATTCACACTAACAGACACACCAGGCAACAGTTTTGAAGTGATTTCAATTGACACTGTAGGACCGCTTCGAATTTCAAATGATTACCGATACATTTTAACAATGCAATGTGAGCTGACAAAATTCATTGTTGCACACCCAATGTCAACAAAAGATGCAATTACAACAGCCAAAACATTGGTCGAACAATTTATTTTGAAGTATGGTCAATTTAAGGTACTTAAGTCAGACAAGGGAACAGAATTTACAAATGAGATAATGCGTAACATATGCTCATTATTACAGATAAAACAAGCATTTTCAACACCCTATCACCATCAAACACTAGGTTCAGTTGAGAGGAATCATAGAGTTCTGAATGAGTTTTTATTGACAACAGCAACTGATTATGAATGGGACAAGTGGATTCCATATTTCACTTTTGCCTATAATACAGCACCACACATTGACACAGGCTACACACCATTTGAATTAGTATACGGAAAGTTACCATGCTTGCCATCTGACATTCTAGAAAATGAAAATGAAAATAAATTCTACAACTATGACGACTACGTTAGAGAACTACGAGTTAGATTACAATTCTCGTTGAATAGAGCAAAAGAAATGACAATTAGTATAAAAAATAATAGAATTGAAAAGGATAAATATAGCAACCAACCTAAACTAGATATAGGAGATTTAGTTCTAATAAGAGTAGAGAATAGAAAGAAAAACCAAAGTCCATATAAGGGACCATATAAAATTGTTAAGAGAAATGGTGTAAACACCACTATAGATTATAATGGCAAAGAAAAAGAATTGCACAATAACAATTTAAAGAAATATATAGAATATTAAGAAATATCATAAGAATAATTGTTAATTAATACAATATTTTAATAACAAATTGTATATAAATATTTTAACCAATAAATTTAAGAAATTTTGTAACGGTATTATGAAGTTGATAAGAAAAATTATGCAGTTAAATATTACCTCCCTAATTTTTCTCTTAAGGGTAAGGGTGTAGTGTACCACACATGTCTACAATGCATACATGATACATAGAACAGACAATCAATAGTATCGATGACAATTTAAAATATCATTTACACAATGTGTATATGCAACAGACAATATCGATAATGAGTCAAACTGTTCTATGCATGGCATGTACATATGTAAATATGTAACAAATAATATGTGAGTGACTCATATTATTTGAGTGCATACCAAGCAAATAACATTGTAATTGGAATGTAGAATAAAGCAATACGATCCTTCATAGTACTGAGTGAAACAAATGTAACACTAACTATAAGCTAGAATAAGTTAGATCATGACAAATTGTATAAAAAGGGTGTAAAACCCAAAATAAAACAGACTTGAATTTTAAACACTAAATCGGCAACAACTGCCTTAGTTTTATTACAAAAGTTTCCATTTGCCCTTACAATAGTAAGATCGGCAAATGCAATAGCACAACCAGTGGCAAACTCTGCCGGTTGTAAAACCCCACACTCCTAAATACATAACACAGGACACCACAAGCACAACCAGTGGCAAACTCTGCCGGTTGCAAGGACCACACCCCAAATAGTTAGCCTTTAACCAGCACATATTTATAACACCACCTATTCATAACACCACACAGGTCAAAAAATGGACTGATCCTGACCGTATTTCGTAAAGTCACTTATATTTTGAAAAAAATATACACAAACCAAATTTGAGAAAAATCTGTGCAATATTTTTGTTTTTTGATAGATTTAAGTGAAGATCGGGAAGCGGCGTTATATAGGGACTATGACAAAGAATTGCCACATGGAGTCTATTTTTGGCCAACTGACAAATGGATGTAATAAACATACACAAACCCAACTTGGCCAAGATCTATATGATAATTTGAATCTTATGGCAATTTAAGACGATTTCATAGTGGTCATTTGTATGGGGGCTAGGTCTGAACATGGAGCGATTCTCACTAATTTCAACAGCGTCCATCCTATGGCCGATAAAAGCTTAAATACTAAATTTCATCAAAATATATTCATATTTGTGACCTGTAGTTTGATTATTGTAGTTTGATTATTGGGTATAAAAATATGCTAACAGTATTGTGATCACTGTTGGCAATCGTAAATCCAGTTAAGTCTCAATTTTGTATAAATAATTTCCATGAAACAACAGGGATATTATTCGATAAGGTAGCAATGGTAGGCTTAACACGAACATCGTGGGGCATCCCATTATACATCAATATATCAGAATATGTAACAGCCATGACGTCTTTGGATAAAACCCTTAAATCTCTGGAAACCTTGCAATCTAAGGAAGCCATACATCAATCATCATCAATTCAAAATCTCCAAACCATTTATGAAAGGGTTGTAAACAGGCATGAAATGATAATGTCTTCAACGCCTAAGAGATAAAAAAGGTCGCTGCTGCCGTTTGTCGGAGGGGTGTATCACTCGTTATTTGGTCCTATGGATGAAGAGCACGCTGAAGGTAAATCGCAGAAGATAAAGCAGAATGCTCGAAATGATGAATACATGCTTAGCGTTGTCCGCAATCTGTCAATAGTTCAAGATACGACGATGGATATAATTAAAAAACAGATTAAAGCTATTTTCAAAAACATTGAAACCTTAGATGGTGTAATCCAGTCGCTTGAAATAGAAATACATGACTCGCCTCGCCTCAATGAGATATCCGTTATTCTAATGTCGTTTGAGTTACTGGAACATGATATAATTGGGGTCGTGTTCAATGCTAAAGGAACATTCCTTCATGGAATACACCCGGTTAAAAATTCCGGAAAACAAATTGCACTTATCAAAACCAACGTAAATAAAAATTTAAGACTGCCAACTGAAGGGCCTGTAGGACTAGCTAAGGTAGCTAAGGTTTCAACTAGAACAACGGCTGAGATATATACCTACCCAAAAATACAAGACGGGTTCTCCATAAATGTACATGCCAGCAGTAGATACTTCCTAATTGAGGACAGAAAAACGCTGTACTACAGTTTGAATGGAGACATTTTCGAACACTGCCAGAAAATTGAAAAATTTACTCCTACTTATTTATGCAAAAAAAAAGTTTTTTTCAAAATTGGGAATACAAAAATAATAAAAATATTTAATTTCTTAAACATTGTTATAAAGAAATTATTTTAATACCCTGAGCATCCACCTTTATTTTTTAGAATGGCTTGAATTGACTCTATTAATTTCTGCTACTTTTGAATGGGTATAGCTTCCCAACTACTCTTAATTTCCACCCAAGGTTGAGTTTTATTGTGGAATGTCCTTCCGTCGATGCTCCTCTTTGGTTCCATCTACAAATTCTCAATGGCCTTGAGATTGGTGGACTGAGAAGGCCATTCCGGTACTGATATTTCACGTCCACTCAATCAAGATTTCACTAATTGTGATGAATGTTGATGTACTGTTGGAAAGTAGTCCATTTTGGTGGCATATGGTTTTCCACATAAGGGAGCATTACCTCTTGTAGAATATCAGGATTAGTTTCCTTGTTCATAACTTCTGTGATTTGGTATATAGGGCTAACGACATACCACGAAAAGGAACCCCGAATCATTATACTACCCTCGCCATGTGTCCCGTTTTTTTTTTTTTTTTTTTTTGTAGCGTTCATCAAGCTCCTTATCTTTTGGTCGTCGGACATTTCTTCGATAATCAGAAAAAATAGATTTATCTTTTCATTATTTTCTATACAAGTGAAAAACCTTATTATCGTTCCTTATCATTTTAATTATCAAGTTTGAAATTATTCAGGCTCAAGGTCAAATATTTTTACTTTAAATAAAACAAAAAATTTATTTTTGTTTTATCGCTCCATAAAATGTTCTTAAAATCATCCACTTAGCTTTTTTCGAATTTAGTAGCAAAATGGTTGCGAGCTACCTTGGTCTTGGTGCTTAAAAATTTAATCTTTCGAATGATTTTACCTGGCAAGCTAATTTCTAGTAGACTTCTTCGAACTGTTGAAGTACATTGAAGAACATTGTTTATTTATGCAGAGAGAGCTTTCGGTAATAAAAACGGCTTCTGTTTGATCAATATTGCGATACGTGAATCTGTTGCTGATGTTATTTTGAGCGGTCTACCACGAGTTTCTTTGGATGATTTCCATATAAGAGCATTTCTAACAAATTTATCTGATTTTTCAAGAGCTTTAGCGATAAAGTCAAGCGTTTTTCCTTGGTCTCGTAAATTTTTTACAGATCGGCATTCCTCATTAGTGTATTGTATATTACTATTTCAGTTACTTTGCACTTCAATATTTAAAAAAATAAAAAATAGAAAGAAATTTGGAGTAGAATTTATATCCACTGAAGTTATATTAAATAAGTTTATTATATAACACAATTCGAAATTGTTATTTACGAAATCAACTAAAAAGCAAATTGAAAAATTCTTAAAACAACAACAAATACTAGTGAAAATAATAACCAAAATAACGGCACCAAAATATCTTCAGAGAAATATTGTTTCACAGAAATATATCGAAACAAATATTTTCTCTTTATAACCGTCTGTTATTTTGCACAACAGTGTATATACGGGTATATCAAGAAAAATGTACGTTTTTATGAGACTTCCAATAGGAAAAATTACTACCGACTCCGATTCCGACTCCTCGGCTCCAACTCTACAAGACTGGTTCCAACAGAAGTTTGTATTTGTTCGACTGTAGAATAATTAAAAACAATTTATCTCATTAAATTATTTAAAAATTTTTACTCGTCAGACACGGTTAAATGAACTCAGCAAAAAATTAGTTTTAAATATATATGTATCTCAATTATACATATGTACTTCCATTACTCTAAATAATCATTCACTTAATCGCAGTTTTAACAAAATGTTTTTAAAACGAGAAGAAAACTTTTCCAAACAGAATATAGAAAATTGCAATCAGAAGTTCATTTATAATAAATACAGATTTAAAAAAAAAAATAAATTTGGGTAATTTTTATGTTTGCATGTTTAACATGAAAGGCTCTTGATATTCAGGAACCTAACATAACATATAGATATATAACACTATACGTCTGTATTCCTGGAAACATTTGATTATATTTCGTTTAAAAACATTTAATTTTAAACAAAACGAAAAACGAAAAAACAAAACTTTGCTAACTATACCAACAAATCTAAAATACATAACAGGGAAAAAACATTTGGTGAGTACGAGCCTAAAAATTAAATATTCATAAAAGGAAAAATATGGTTTAGTAGCGATAAAAATTATACATTTTTTATATTTGAATGAAATACAATACTAAAAAACAAACAAACACAACAGCCGAAAAGAAATGACAACAATGAAATAATGAAGAAAAGCGATACACACACATACACACACACACATATATATGTATATATACACATATACATTTATACTTGCTTGGAATAATGACAAGAAAGTAGGTCTGGTATTTGAAAATACTAAAACGACCATTAGTTACGCCTTAAAGTATGCTTCAAGGAGATTATCTTACATCAATGTTAATATTTACGTAAGTTTTTTGTGTTTCTACTTCGTTTATTTTTTGCTGTTTCGCAGCTATTGTTGTTATTGCTGGTGCTGTGTCTTAAAAAACGTTTATTTTAGCATTCGGTGAATTTTGAATATGGTTTTTTTTTTGTTTTGTTTTGTTTATTTACCAAACAACACCCAATTGTTCACTACAACTACTAAGTTAAGCAACAAAAAACGGAAGCAAATAGCCAAAGACAATAAGCGACAATAAGTATATAGTGAAAACAGTAGCGTGTTAATTATCAATTATAAAAGGAGAAGAAAATTTTTAATTTTTGTTGGATGTCTCATGGCTGCGTAGAAGATAACCAGCTGAGAAAGTTCAGATATTTTAATTTTGTACCCGATGAAACCATGTGTCATACACGATATATTCCTATTCCAATTGTATTTCGGAAAACAACAAATAATTTTATTTCAGAAAACATCAATTCAATTTCAGAAATTATGAATTGTATTTCAGAAAACATCAGATGTATTTCAGAAAGTATCAATTAGGTTTCAGAACTGTATCTCCGAAAATATCAAATGTATTTCAGAAAATATCAAGTGTATTTCAGAAAACATCATGTGTATTTCCGAAAGTATCAATTATGTTTCAGAACTGTATTTCAGAGAATGTCAAATGTATTTCAGAAAACATCAAATTAATTTTAGAAAGCATTAAATCTATTTCAGAAAACACTAAATGTATTTCAGGAAATATCAACTGAATTTCAGAAAACATCAACTGAATTTCAGAAGGTATCAATTGTATTTCAGAAAACATCAATTGAATTTCAAAAAGCTTCAATCGTGTTTCAGAAAGTGTCAATTATATTGCAGAAAACATCAAGTATATCTTAGAAAATGTCAAATGTATTTCAGAGAATATCAAAGGTATTTCAGAAAACATCAAATGTGTTTCAGAAATTATCAACCGTATTTCACAAAACATCAAATGTATTTCAGAAAGTATCAATTAGGTTTCAGAACTCTATTTCAGTAAATATCAAATGTATCTCAGAAAACATCAAATATATTTAAGAAATTATCAAATCTATATCAGAAAACATTAAATGAATTTTAGAAAGTTTAAAATGTTTTTTCGAAAACACTGTATTTCAGAAATTGTCAAATTGATTTCAGAAAATATCAACTGAATTTAAGAAAACATCAGTTGAATTTCAGAATGTATCAATTGTATTTCAGAAAACATCAATTGAATTTCAAAAAGCTTCAATCGTATTTAAGAAAGTATCAATTATATTGCAGAAAACATAAAGTGTATTTCAGAAAATGTCAAATGTATTTCAGAGAATATCAAATGTATTTCAGAAAACATCAAATATGTTTCAGAAATTATCAACTGTATTTCAGAAAATACTAGACAAATTTTTTTTGGCCAATGATCGATAACATTATTTCGAAAACCCCCTGTGGGAACTTGTTTTTATTAATTGTTCTATTACTCTTAATTTTGGTTTGTGACCTTAATTTTTTTTTGTTGTAATTGATAATGATGATGTAAATTAGTCCAAAAATGTTGAATACTACTGCCAGAAATTCTAATAGAATTTTTTTTTATTTTGTTTTGAATTTTTTATTAATTTTATTTAAAGTTTGGTATTGAAGCGGAAGATAATGCAGATGCATTGGAAAGTTTGATAAAATTTTTGAAGAACGTTAATGTTGATTTGAAAGCAGAAGATATTGAAGAGGCTTAATTTAAAAAAGAGAGACAACTCAAAAAAATGGAACAAGGAACGTTCAATGGTAGTTAAGTTCAACAAAAAAGAATCTAAGCAAGTCGTAATGAAAGCAAAACTTATATTATTTGAAAACGGAACTACGAAGTCGGTGTTTTTTAATGACTGTTTGAGTAAGGAAACCCTGACTCTTTCAAACTATGGAAGAAGTTTAAAAACCATTGGCTACAACACAGTTTATGCCTCAGCAGGCAGACTGTTTGTCAAAAAAGTGAAATATCAAAACCAAGATTTATTAAAACTGCAGAAGAAGTAGATAATTTATTTATTTATTTATGAATTTATTTAATTTGGAACCCACTCAACAAGACATGTAATCTTCAAAGAGAGTAGGTTCCAGTGTATGTTAAATTGAATTATGATGTACAGTGGAACAAAAGGCTATTATCACAATATTTAAATTTGGTAAAAAAAAAATTAAAAAAAACTGATGTTAAATATGAATATTAAGCACTAAAAATACAAACATCCATATAAGTAAGAAAAATTTAAATAAAAATTAAAAAATTAAAAATTTAATTAAATAAAGTAGAAAATATGAAAACAGATAAACAAATTTGTTACTAGAATTAACCACTAATAAACGACGTCAATATCAACACCATAGAAATTCAGCCGACGATTTACCTGATGATTCAGATGATGAAGTTTCATAACTGTCTCCCGTTTAAACATAATTAATCATTTTTCTCTACAAAAAAAAAAAAATTTATTTATTAAAAATATATCTATTTTATAATGAATTCTAAACACTGTTTTAAATCATTGTTGTATTTTGAAGAATATTCAAAAACGGTTAATAATTATTCCTTATGTATTCTATCGGTAAATATTGGAAGAATTTCATCTATTTTGAAATTTTATAAGTTTAAAACAATAATTATACAATCTACCAGAATACCGGATATAATTTGTGTTCAAGATACAGGGTCCAAAATAAAAAAAAAAGTGCGTACATTCTTGTAGGGAAGATGGTAATGGTGGAATGTCAATTTTTAGACCTCATCCAACTCGTGACAATAACAATAACATTATATATATTGATGGCAAAGAGGTAAAGGAAGTACAAGCCGTAAAATATCTCGGTGTATTTCTACCAAACAATTTGTCATGGCATCGCCATATATAAAATCCGCAGGCCAAGATATCACCGGCTCTAGGAGTTTTATTTAAATTAAAGCACAAACTTGATGAAAAGGCTAAATATATTATTTTTCAATCACTGATTCAGAGCCGTTTGAATTATTTGACTTCGATATTTGGATATAATAAAAATTATGATTTAAAATCCCTACAAATATTGCAGAATAAATCATTACAAATCACGTTTAATATTCCCTGACTGTAGCCAGCGATATCTCTATAGAGGGATGAAGCCAAAAATGTTTTACCTATACATGGAGTGTTACATTCTATTGGTAACCATACTATTTGTTTTTCAGTTAATAAACAACCTTTCAAAACAAGAAACAATTCAAACCTTAGAGTTTCAAGATGTCGTTTAGAAACTAGTAAACAGCGAGTAGAATATATCGGTAGTCTGGAATTCAATAGTTTACCGCAAAGTCTAAGAATATCTTTTCAATAATATTGTAATATTTGTGAAATAATTTAAAATTTTTTCATTAGTTGTACTAAATTTTAAAATTTTTCTTATTTTGTATAAAAAATAATTTTCATTTAAATATTTTTTAATTTTATTAAAATAAGTTTATTTTCCAACTTGCCTCACCAAAGCCTGAATGGCGCCGAGGCTCAATTATGTATGAATTGCTTTGATGAAATAAAGTTTATACATATATAAAAAAATAAATGTAATATAATTTAAAAATATTTTTTTTTTATTCGAAACAGAAAAAAATATTTAATAATAAATATATTTTATTACGAATGTTAAATTATATTTGCATTTGCTTAACTATTCGTAAAACTGGAACAAAGGTGATAAATTAATAAGTTTAAAAAATTATTATATCGTCGCCGCTATGCCAGAAGGTTCCATATATATTTTGCTCATTTTGAGAAAATTGCAAAATACTATTGAAACGGCTAGCTAAAATTCAAATTATTTTGAAATGCAGTGATACTTTCAAATTATATGTAGTTAACACTTGCCTAAAATTTTGGCAGAACACAGAATGGTTTGTGAAACATTAATATACTAATAACTCTAATATTGTGAATTTTGGATGTAGCACGTTTTGGCATACCACCGACGATATATAAAAACGTTGGTGCTTTTGTTTGTAACGACTGATCTCCGGAACCATAAGAGCTGTCACCTTTCCGTGTTCTTTTTTTAGTTTTAACCCTCTAGCTGGCGTTGGGGTCAAGTTATAAACAAAATTCTTATTTTCAATGCGATTTGACTGCAATTCAGAATGTATGTGTGTTTCGTCATAAGAAATTTTTGTATGTAGAAATGGACCCGATAGGTGGCGCTGGGGTAAAGTTATTTCGAATATTCTTATTTACGCTGACGTTCAAAAAATAATAAGTTGTCAAACTTATTTAAATTTTATAAGTTACAAAATTCACAAACGTTTTTTATATATAAATATTCTAACCAAAAAGTAAGGAAAAATTGCATTGGCTATTGCTTCATCCGGAATAGCCGTAACATTATTGCATGGTGGTCGTACAGCTCATTCAGCACTCAAATCACCGTTAAACGTACAAGCGAATGAGAATGCCGTATGTAATATCAAAAAAAAATTCCGGTACGGCAAAAGTTCTGCAAAAATGCAGTATTATTATTTGGGATGAATGTACCATGGCTCAGAAACATCCCTAAGAAGCATTACATAAACTTTAAAATATTTGAAAGGCAATGAAAGACTTTTTGGTGGAGCTCTCATTTTATTATCTGAAGATTTTCGTCAAACATTGCCAGTCATACCAAAATCAACAATCTATGCTGACGAAATAAATACCTGCTGAAAATCATCAACATTATGGAGTAGCATTCAAACTATATAATTAACAACAAACATGAGAGTACGTTTACAAAATGATCCAACGGCTGACCAATTTTCAAAACAACTACTTGATCTTGGTAACGGTAAAAGCAATATTAACCCAACCAGTCAAACTATTAAAATATCCACAAGATTTTTGTAAATTTATATCGTCACTCTATGAATTAATTGAAAATGTATTCTCAGACATTCAAAATCAATATCGTAACCATGATTGGTTATGTGAAAAAGCTATTTTAGCCACACAAATGTCGATGTCGATAATATTAATGTTGTTATTCAGGACATGATTGATTCCGAAACGTTTTCTTTCAAATCTATGGATATTGTTGTTGAAGAAAATGAAGCAGTCAATTCTGCGACAGAATTTTTGAATTCACTTGATATGCCCGGTCTACCGCCACATTTATTAAAATTAAAAGTTGGTTCTCCAATAATTTTGCTACGTATCCTCAACGCTCCCAGACTATGTAATGGAACCAGGTTAATTGTTGAGATAATAATGTCCAATGTTATGGAGGCCAAAACTCTCAAAGGAAATTTTAAAGGAGAACATGTTTTGCTGCCAAGCATTTCTATGATCCCTACCGAAATACTGATAATATTCGAAAGATTGCAATTTCCGATCAGATTGGGCTTTGCCATGACCATTAATAAATCTCAAGAACAATCATTACAAATATGTGGTTTGGACCTCGAAAAAAGTTGTTTTTCCCACGAGCAAGTATATGTGTCATGTTCCAGCGTCGGAAAACCAGCAAATTTATTCATAACTGCCAGAATAATGAAACTAAAAATATTTTTCATTCTTTTTAAAATTACAATAAAAGAAATATATTGGTCATTCTTATATGGGCTATTTAAAATTTTTTGAGCACCTGCTGAAACCGAAGTACTATGGCTCTTATTTCGTTAAGTTTTATGAATGGAAAAAAAACGTTGTACAGGGTTTGGATAACTGTACTTGATGGATCTGACGTGCAAAGTTTTACATTGAAAAGTCTCCACTTTAAGAACTGGTGGTCATCTAAAATTCGAAAAATTAAAAAAACGACTTGAAACTTGCAAGAGTTTTTTCATTCATTCCGTTTTCTTTGTAACAGTTTTTAGCTTTCAGATCCAAACCTATACAAAATATAGTCGCTAGACTTCGAGGATATATCCACTAAAAAAAATTTTGATATCGCTGCTGGGTGAAAAGTTGCATGGTGGTTTATAAGTTAACCCAAAATTTTCCGAATTTTGAACTTTTTGAAGATTTTACATAGGGTTTTTGCGCCGTTTAAAAGAAATAAGTTTTGAGTGCAGCATTAAAAAAACGGCGTAATTTTATAAAGTTTGAAGTATATCAGGTTGGTGTCAGCGTACCAATAACGTATCACGGACATCACAAACTTAAAAGAAATTAGCTTACATTTTTCGAAAATGTATCTTTTTTGGGTCTGACAATCTGAATTGTCTTTTAAGTTGGCTAGTGTATTGCGTGATGTTAGTAAGTTCGTAAATTCCACCTCCGAGGTGAAAACGCACTTTAAAATTTTTAAACGCAAAAATTTTATGAACTTTTGAAAATTTTTGCAGAAAGCAATTTTTTTGTAAGCTTTTTTTTATATCAAAACATGGCATGCGAACATGTTCAGGTATCTAAATAGATTCTTCGCGACGGACTAAACTGATGAAATGCAAAAAAAAATAATTTTTTTCAATCCTGGTGCGTGCAGCGGCAGTTTTTTCCAAACACATTTCGCTTTGTGACAACTAAAGCGCTATATAAATTCCGCTCAGACGTACATCGAATGGAAGACTCTACTGAGCTTGATATTAAAATCGAAAACGCACCAGAAAATTTTAAGGATTTAAGGATTTAAAGTTTTATGGAGGAAACAAAATATTTCTAACCTCAAAAAGCATCCTTGTATGAAATATTTGATTTTGAACATTTAAAAGAATTATTTTTGAATTCGGGTTAATAAGTAACCCAGAATCCCAACAAGTATTGTATAATCGGTCCAATATTAATATTTGCAAAAGAAAACCCGTTTTTTTCACCCCAAAAAAGTGAGACTATATTTTTAAACAATATTCACGAGGGCCACCTTAACAAACTTCAACAAAACAATTGAAATATACTACCGCGAAAACCGCCAAATTACCGCCGATGCAATGACATCTTAAAGAACTTGCTTTATTATAAAAACTCTATGATCACAGTAGCTTTTGCTTTATGAAACAAGGACACAGTGCGGTGAAAAAGCGACTAATGTTTTGTGAGGTTTTAGAAAAACAATTGGTTAAAAATTGGTTAAAAATAAATCGTTATCAACAAATAGAAATAAAAATTTTGAATCTCCCCAAGAAAATAGAGGTTGTAAGGAGAACACAATAAAACATTTAATTGAACAGTTTTTACAAAAAGATCAAATCTCTAGTATATGTCCAGGCAAAAAGGATATTATAAGTAAAAATGGTAAAGTATTTCGAAAACGATTTCTTCAAGATACTCTTACTAATCTGCACCAAAAGTTTTGCAAAAAAAACTAAACTCAAAATAGCCTTTAATACTTTTGCTAAATACAAGAAATTTTGGATAATTAAAAGTAAAATGTCTGCTCGAAATACATGTTTGTTTAAAACACACATTAACTTTGATTTAATGCTGCAAAAGTTATACCGATTAAAGGTTTTTTATCTTCATCTAGCTCACATAACTTTATTTCAATGGTAGCATGTAACTTAGATTCGAAATCGTGTATGTATAGAGAATGCAAAGTTTGCAATAAAAAAGAAATCCTGGAGGCTGAAAATGGTTTAGAAAAGACTTTTTACTATAAGTGGTGTCAGAAAGCAATTGACCGAAAGGGTGCCAAAGGCTTAACATACCACGTAAAAGTCGCGTCCAAAGAAGCCATAAAATGCAATGTTAATGAGTCAGTTGTTCTACTAAATAACCAAACACATTTTTATTTAAAGCATGTTAATACTATACTAAACTCAGAAAAAACTAACCATTTTAAAGGTATTACTGATCCTAATATATAATTTGGTAAAAAAAATCATGAGTGGTAAAGTGTAAATGGTTATATCTCTTAAACCATTAGCGATAGACAAATAGTTTTTTCCCAAAATATTGCAAATTAAGTCTTATACTAACCGTAATTTTTTAAAATGTTTAACAAGTTTAAATAAATTTTTATATGCATACACGATCAAAAAAAAATTTTTTATTATTTTTTTTTCAGTGTATTTCAAAAAGTATTGAAGCTTTTACAAATATTTTAGTGTGCTAGGAAAGCCCTTAAGGGGTATTATCTACACGCGTTATCCTTTTTCAATTTTAACAAAATCTGTAATTTTAATATTTTTTTAAATTTTTAACTTTAAACCGCCATAAAATTTGCGCCGTTTAATAAAAATGATTAACGCGAACGGATTTCAAAAAAAAAATAACAGAATAACGGGATAGTTTTTTTTTTGGCCAGACTTTAGTCCAAACAATTTTTTCATCAAACTTAAAACTATCGCAGTATTACATATATATATTTGATGTTTTTGCTAATTCATTTATTTTATTTCAAGGTCAATAAAACTTAATGTGAATGTAATTTCATACATAAATTATTAAAATTAAATTGATTAATTTTGTTTGTTTTGTTAGCATTTTTTTAGATTCGAATATGTATAAAATTCGTACAGTTCCAAAATAAAAACAATAACACAAAAATACATACACCTAAAACATTTACACATATGTAAATAGATACATACACTTATCTTAACATATAAACATAATAACAAGCATATAAAAAAAATACTTCATTTTTATTAAATTTTTATATTTGCTATACTGAATGATATTAATTTTTAAATAGTAATTCCAAAAGACCTTCGACCTTCAGGCGTGCAGTCACCATGTGAATAGAAAATGGTGAGACTGTTATAATATTAAACTGTTGAACTTTTTAAGGGTCATTGTCTGGGGAGTGAGAAATTTTAAGTCAGGGTGAAAGTACTAGATCAGTATAGTATAGTATATAAATACCCGGCTTATTCGGCATGTGGTATAAATGAAATTATGTATTGTTTTTCAGAATTTAATAGTGAACAAATTATAGTACCATACTTCAAGCCTATATGAAAAATATGTCTATATACTAAATAATAAATTCTTACCAGCTGAAAGTTATAAGTGACAATATTTACAGTAGGTCGACAAGCTACAGAATATATACTAGTTTAACTTAATAGTTTTTCGGTAAAGTGAATTAAAATCCATCAAATTTTATATGGGCAATACAATCTGTAGATCGAAGAGTCTTAAGGTACTATTTAGTTGTAACGTGTGTATAAGAAATATGTCTGAAATAGTACCGATATGAGATCATATTGCATTTTGTAATATAAATTTATGTCATCCTTCTCTCCCATTGAAGACAGGGCTTCCAATATAGGGCTTCTTTTATTTAATAGCATTCTTTATTATTCTTCTATCCTTCTTCTTTTGTTACTTTTCCCTTCCACTTAAAATGGGGCATTAAATATTGGGCTTCAAAACTTCTTAAAAACGTCTTCATATTTCTTCTTCTGTCATTACCCTTCTAATTTCCATTGAAGAAAGTGCTTTTAATATAAGACTTCTTCTATTTAAAAGTCTTCGAAACTTCCTCCAAACTTCTATATTATTCTTTTTCTGTTATTCTTCTTCTATTATCATTCTTTTCCATTGAAGGCTTAAAAATATTTTCAATATTCTTCTTCTACCATTCAACTTCTGTTATCATTCCCTTCCATTGAAGGCAGGGCTTCTAATAGGGACTTATTTTAGTTAAGTGTCCTCAAAGCTCCTTCAAAACTTTTTCATTATTATATCTCAAGCATTCTTCTTCTGTTATCGGTCCCTTCCACTGAGGATAGGGCATTTAATATAGCGCTTCCTAATTTAATTATTCTGCTGCTATCATCCTTCTCTTCCATTGAAAGCAGGACTTCCAATATAGGGATTCTTTTATTTAATAGCATTCAAAAATTATTCATTATTCTTCTTCTGCCATTCTTCTTTTGTTATCATTCCCTTCCATTTAAAATGGAGCATTTAATATAGGCATTCAAAACTTGTTCAAAACTTCTTAATTTTTCTTCTTCTGTCATTATTCTTCTATTATTATTCCTTAGCATTGAAGATAGTGCTCTAATATATGCTTCTTCTTTTTGAAAGCCATCGAAACTTCTTCAAAACTCCTATATTATTCTTTTCCTGTCATCCTTCTTCTGTTATCATTCCTTTCCATTGAAGATAGGGCGTTTAATATAGAACTTAAAAACTTCTCCAAAACATATTTATTATTCCCCTTCTGCGATTCTTTTTTTTATCATTCACTTCCACTGAAAAGAGGGTTTCCTCTATTTAATCGACTTAAAGACATATTCATTATTCTTCTTCTATGATTCAACTTCTATTATCATTCAAAGCTTCTTCAAAAATTTTTCATTATTCTACCTCTGACATTCTTCTTCTATTATTAATCCCTTCCCTTGAGGATAGGCCGTTTAATATAGGGCTTCCAAACTTCTTCATTATTCTGCTTCTATCATCCTTCTCTTTCATTGAAGATAAGGTTTTTAATAAACTTTTTCATTATTTTTCCGCGTTCCTGAGTTTCAGTTGAAGATAGTGCTTCTAATATAGGGCTTTTTCTATTTAATAACCTTCAAAGCTAATTCAAAACTTTTACATTATTTTTCTTCTGTCATTATTCTTTTGTTATCCATTGAAGATATGGCGCTGAATATAGGGCTTTAATATTTCCTCATTATTCTTCTTCTCTTATTATTCCCTTCCATTGAATAGAGGGCTACTAATATATGAGATATTTCAAATAACAGTCTTCAAATCTTATTCATTCTTCTTCTGTTATCACAACTTTTCATTGAAGACATGGCTTCTTTTACTTAATAGTCTTCAAAGCTTCTTCAAAACTTTTTCATTATTCTTCCTATGGCATTCTTCTTCTATTATCAATACCTTGCATTGAGGATAGAGCGTTTAGTAGAGGGCTTCAAAATTTCTCCATTATTCTACTTTTGTTGTTCTTCTTCAAAATTATTTATTCTTCTTCTGTTATCATTCCCTTCCATTGAAGATGGGGCTTTTGTATAGAGCTTCCTTTATTTAATATGCACTTTCTTCTTCTGTTACTCTTTTCTTCCTTTGAAGGTTGGACTATAAATATAAGGCCACTTCTATTCATTTTCTTCTTCTGTTATTATTTTTCTGTCATCCTTCTCTTTCGTTGATGATAAGGCCTCGAATATAGAGATTCCCCTATTTATTTGTGTTCTGTGTAACGACGAAACTCGGTACACCTCGTTTTGGTCTACACCTCACTTATTTATATATATATATATATATAAATTTATCATTTTTATATTAATACTAGCTGAACCCGGTGTGCTTCGCTACCCCTCATCGTTATAAAATAAAATAAAAAAAAATAGATACACATTAACAAAATATTATTTATTTAATTTAGAATTAATTATTGCACTAACAACTTTATATAGTCAAGGGCTTAATAGAAGTTAGTATGGATTTTAATTTTTCTAAAAAGGGCGTGGTCCCGCCCAGTTTTCTTGTAGTACTCTTTCTATTAATTTCAATACGATATATACCAAATATCATCGCCGTGGGTTAAAAAATTGCCGAGATATGACGATTTCAAATTTTGGGTTATATGGGCGGGACCACGCCGCTTTGCCCACTTACAACTTTATATAGTTAAGGACTTATTATTTCGCAAAAATATCCTTCTGTGAAAATTTCATGACGATCCTTCCAGTAGTTTAGAAGATTTTACGATTTGTTATTTTTCTAAAAAGGGGCGTGGTCCCGCCCACTTTTCTTCTGGTATGTATTTCTATTCATGCCAATACCATATGTACCAAAACGACCGCCGTAGGTCAAAAAATTCCCGAGATATGACGATTTAAAATTTTGGGTTATATTGGCGTGGCACCGCCCCTTTGTCCAATCAAAAATTTATATAGCCTATTATTCCTTCCTGGGTCACAGTAACACACTGTAAAAATTTCAGGAAGATCGGTGCAGGGGTTTGGCCTCCTATAAAGCACAAACAAACACACATTCATTTTTATATATATATAGATAGACTGAAAGCAGATTAATTATAATTTAAGGTAAAATGGGGCGAAAAAGGGGGATTTGGTAATAAAAAATGTATGGCTACCTTACCTGTAGATAAAAAGTGTATAAAACTTTAGGTAAATACATATTAGAAAAAAAAAGTATTTTGTATACCAAACATTGTTAGTGGTATAAGAAAGTATCTGAATTAAAAAAAGAGGGCAGTGAAGTGGGCATGGTTCATACTTATGCGGAGACGTTAACAGTATTAAGAGCAATATACTACCAAATAAAAAAAAATCCGTTGGAAGGAACAAATTTGTATAGAGAACAAAAAGTTTAAAACTTTCAAGCAAAATTTGGCGTGAAAAGGGGCGTGAAAGGGGGCGTGGCGTAAGAAGTGTTTATTTCTACCTCGCCTGGAGTATAATGTATATACAATTTGAAGTAAATCTGTTAAAAACTATATGGGAGCAATTACATAATTTTAAAAAAGTGGGCGTAAAAGTGGGCGTGGTCGAAAAAAAAGTACCCTATTAATCATGCCAGAGTCCCGCTTAAATGCTGTGAAAATTTCAGGAAGATCGGTCCAGAGGTTTGGTCTCCTATAAGGTACACACAAACAAACAAACAAACAAATAAACAAACACACATTCAATTTTATATATATATATAGATATTAAAGCAGTAAATAACGGTAGTTGCAATGCACATTTACTTCTCTAAACCATAGCCTTTATATGTTAGAGCTAGAAGGAAGATAAACACACCACTCCGAGGTGAGTTATAATAAACTATTAATGGTGAAACAATAACCAAACTGGGGGAGTCGATCGTCGGCGGTGGTCGAGTACACATCGAAGTACTAGTGCGCCTGGTTTAATTCTAAGAGAAGTTTCTCACCGTAGTTTAGAGAAGTGCCTTCGCAGGTTTCTCTCCGTAGTTTAAAAAAGTGCCTTCACAGGTTTCTCCCCACAGTTGAGAGAAGTGCCTACGCAGGTTTCTCCCCACAGTTTAGAGAAGTGCCTACGCAGGTTTCTCTCCGTAGTTTAGAGAAGTGCCTTCGCAGGTTTCTCCCCGCAGTTTAGAGAAGTTCCTACGCAGGTTTCTTCCCACAGTTTAGAGAAGTGCCTTCGCAGGTTTCTCTCCGCAGTTTAGAGAAGTGCCTTCGCAGGTTTCTCTCCGCAGTTTAGAGAAGTGCCTTCGCAGGTTTCTCTCCGCAGTTTCGATAATGCCTTCGCAGGTCTTTCCCCGCAGCTCAGAGAAGTGCCTACGCAGGTCTCTCCCCGTAGTTCAAAGAAGTGCCTATGCAGGTTTCTCCCCATAGTTTAGAGAGGTGCCCACACAGGTCTATCCCACGCGCTCAAGCGAAGTGCCTACGCAGGCTACCCCCGTAGCTTAGAGAAGTGCCTTCACAGGTTTCTCCCCGTAGTTAGAGAAGTGCCTTCGCAGGTTTCTCTCAGCAGTTAAAGAAGTGCACTCACCAAATCTCGCTATACAACGACAAGGATCCAGGATTTTGACAACTAGAGAAGTGCACACTCCAGGTTTCCCGCTCTTCCGCTGGAGGAGTACCAACCAACCACTATATTTATTCCAATTATTAATTACCATTATTAGTTGTAAATCATTAATTTTAACCGGAAACAAAATAAAATAAGCTACGGCACTCTAAAGATTGAAAGAACTTGATTTATTCATCTCTGTCTCGTGCAAGAATATAAATTTCTGCAACGACCCTGACCCCCGCGAGCTATAACCTAGCAACCGGAGGAAAACTCGTCGTTACACTGTCAACTTTCTTTTATCATCTCTGTATTCTATTGAAGATATGTCATCTAATACATGGCTCCTTCTACTAATAAGCCATAAAAACGTCTGAAAGCGTTTCTCTAAAAATAATATTTCTGTCCGAGTATTCTTTTATGACTGATAAATGGCTGAAACAATTTTTCTTGAATTCTCTTAAAAATATTTGCAACAAATGTCATAAAATTGGTATTGTAGAATAATAATAACGAAAGAGCCAAAGGATTGCTAAAAGACAATTGCGTATGAATCTGTGGAAATCGAAATCAATGCCTGAAATGGCTTCCATTAAAGTTTACACAAGCTGTAGTTGCGCTTTATTTGATGTTTGATCTCCCGCGGGCCAAAATGCCCAGAGATAACACTTCGTATCAAACAAGAGATGGTCAACGGCGCACTTCGAGCTTTCCTTAGAAAGTTACTGCAGCAGGCCGACAAAGGGCAGTATAACCCTTCCATCAGCGGCAGATTAAAACTTATACCCAGAACTATGGAGGCATGCTATAGCTAGCAGCCCCAGCAGCAGAATCAGATGCGGTAGCCCAATCAGCTACCCATCTTAAATCCAACGATTACTGAAACCACAGCAAGAGAAAAAAATCGGCCGGATAATTTGATGATGACTTTTGGAATGAAAATAAGGACACGAGTTGGAACATGCAACATTTGAACGCTTTTGGAAACGTCAAAACTGAATCAAGTGTGCAGAGAGTGCTCGCTATATAACATACAATTTCTGGTTCTAGCTGAAATACGATGTGCCGATTATGGGGAATTTATAACATCTGACAATTTCACTCTCTTATATTCCCGGATACCTAATAATGAACTAAGATCAAGCGGTGTTGGCATTTTACTATCAAGTCATGCACAGAAGGCTCTGGTGAAGTGGAAACCTTACTCAGATCGCATAATTGAAGCACGTTTTCGTACAAGAGTCTCTTTTATACAGTGCTATGCATCCACGAAAACCTCAGAGCTTTCAGTAAAAAAAGATTGTTATAAAAGCCTGTATACGTGTTGTCAAATGTGCGCCAAAGAGATATTGTCATCCTTCTAGGCGACTTTAACGCGCAAGTCGGCTCTGATAATACAACTGCCCAAAACGTGATGGGTACACACGGTATGTGTGATAGAAAACGGAAAATTTCTGACAAAAAGGAGCGCAACTCCTAACCTCCTGATTGGCGGCACAGTCTTCCGGCATAAAAAAATTCATAAAACAATTTGGGTGTCCCCGGACCAGCGCAATGAAAACCAAATCGATCATATTCTGATAAGCAGAAAATGGAGGGGTTCATTACAGGAAGTACGAAATAAAACGGGTGCAGATGCCGCAGCCGATCACTACCTTATCATCGCAGCTGTACGTCTCAATATCGCAGCGATAAGGAAAGACAACAAACGTTCAAGGAAATTTAATATTCACCATCTACAAAGTGATTATGTCGTCACATCTTACACAAACTCTTTTAAATCAGTATCCCTGTCAAAGCACGCAGTTCATAGTTTATGGATCGCCGTCAATCCTCTGCTAATACTAACATTGGATTCGCCACCACCAATCGAATGCCATGGATTCCCGACGGAACATGGAATCTTATCCAGCAGAGAAAGGCTGCCAAAGAGGCAATTAATGCAGCAAAGACACGCAACGCCAAACTCGACAAAAATAGTAACCACACTAGGCTAAGCCGTATGGTAAAAAAGAGTGCGCGCAGAGATAAACGGAAGCGTGCGGATGACATAGCATCAGAAGCACAACAAGCAAGTGAAATGGACCGCAGTAGAGACTTATATAAGGCAGTTAAGCTCTTGGCAAACCGACCTTTTGTGTCCGGTAAGCTACTTAAAGATGAAAATGGTACGAGTATCTTGGCTACGGAAAAATATAAGCAAATGGAGATATGGAAATGGGGCTACACAAACCTCCTCTGTAATGAAGATAAGCACGATGGATTGCAATGTAACTGTGATGCCCATGTTGTTAATATAAATCCACAAACGCAGTGTCCTGCAATATAAGAAACAGCTGATGTCGTAAGGGCCCTAAAGTATAACAAAGCGCCTGGCACCGACAACATTGCCCCAGAATTGCTGAAAGTAGACACCATAACCAGCGCTAAGCTTCTTCATCCCATTATCAAAAGTTCTTGGGAAAGTGGATATCTCCCTAGCGAGCTGAAGGAAGATGTCATAGGCAAATCACCAAAGAAAGGTGACCTCTTAAATTGCTTCAATTGGCGAGGCATAACACTTCTAAGCAGCGTCAATAAAATAATAGCTTATGTCATTAGTAACATAATTAACAACGCTTACACCTCTTTACTTCGCGAAGAACAAGCACGCTTCTGACAGCATAAGGCATGCGTAGACCATGTCAACAGCCTGCGCGTATTAGTGGAGCAAAGTGTGGAATACTGGTCCCCTTTGTACTTAATATTCATCGACTTCATAAAAGCATTCGATAAACTACTCCACGACGCAATCTGGACTGGTCTTTGATGCAAGGGCTTCCCCGAAAAAATTATTGATTTAATAAAAAGCCTATACCACGAAGCGAGTTGTCGTATACTGCATCAAGGTGAGCTAAGCGACAGGGTTGAATCCTCTCCCCAATTATCTTTAACATCATGCTTGATTTCGTTATGAATCATGCTCTCGAAAATCAATGAGGTATAACTTGGGGGCTGTAAGGGATTTTACATGACCTCGACCTCTGCATAAATGGTGACAAAACAAAAACTGTGCGAAAAAACACAAACAGCAACTGCTCGTTTCGACCAACTGGCACTCCTCTGGAAGATACATAAGCCTTCTCTGACTTAGGCTGCATAATCTCAAGTACCGGTGGGAGCGCCGAGGATATCGAAAACCGCATCAAAAAAGTACAGCAAGCTTTCGGCCAACTTAAGAACATATGGAACTCCTCTTCAATCCCACGGAGAACAAAACTACGATTTTTAAATCCAACGTCTCTACGGTACTACTATATGGTTGTGAAACATGGAACGCGGCCCCGAAACTCCTTCAACGTGTACAAAGCTTAATCAGCCGCTGCCTTAGATGCTTGCTAAGGATATACTAGCCAAACACAATCTCGAATGCTAGCTTATGGTCACTGACAAACCAAAAAAACCAATCCACTTAAACATTATGGAACGCAAGTAGGCCATACTTTGAGGAAACACCCAAACGACATCACTAGGCAAGCCATTGGGTGGAATCCGCAGGACAGCAGTAGAAGGGTTCGACCGGCGCACACTTGGAGAAGACAGCTCGAAATGGACACTCAGAAAAGCAGAAAGAGCTGAAGCGAAATTAAAATTTTATCATCAAACAGAACACGATTCATAGGAGAAAAAGGGATAAATATAGGAGAAAAAGCCATAAATATATATATATATATATATATGGGGGATTTCATGTCAAGTGCACCAACTTTTGAAACCGATGTCATCCGGGATGAAATTTGCACCAAGGTTAGTCCAATTGGATAGTAGTTTAGACACAATTTTTCAGCAAGATCGGTCCAGATCTCTCTGCGTTACAGGGGATCAAAATTTGACATTTTGGCCAAACAGGTGTTTTTTTCATCCATGTAAATTATTACCTATTGTTCTTAGAAAATTTTCTCCTAAATAGTTTAGATAGCTATTTCTTCAATATATCGGAAAAAATACTTTAAAAAAAAATTTTAGACTTTTTTTTTGCTAAATTAAAGCATTTATTGCCTTTATTTTCAAAAAGGGCATTTTTTTTTCATAAGAAAGCTTAGGATTTTTCCTTTAAGAGCTTTTTGGTCACTTAGTGGGATGGAAGTGGGATATCTATCAAAATAAATGTTTTGTAACTCAAGACAACGGTTTTTCAATTTTCCACAAATGCACTATTTTGAATTTTTTCCTATTTGTGTGTAAAACCTTACAAATAAAACTTACACTGAGAAACTAGACAAACTAGGCTTTCCGAAGGTATATAACATGCCTAACTAAAATTTTATACCCTCGATACTGTAATACCCAGAATATGTTAACCTCAGAAAAAAATCGTTTTTTTTCTATAGAAATGTTGAACAATTATTATTTTTTATTTATTTTTAATAATACTTAAATTAATGTACAATAATAATAATATTAAAAATAAAAAGATAAATAATTTATTAAAATTTAATCTAAATTGCATTAGATCCATTTATATCACAACTATATTTATACTTAATTTATTGTAGCTGATGAAGTATTTACGTCTTGTAAATTTTTAAATACCCAGTCTTTCATCCAGCTTTTTTGCCGCCTTTATTTACTGCGTTTTTTTTGTCAATCCTTTCTTGGCGTTACTAGGTTCAGCTGTTGTTTTCGCTGCTGCTTTATTTGTTGTCTTTGGAAAGAAATCGCATTGAAAAGAGGCAGAAAACTTTTTCAACTTGAGTCTTCCATCGACAAGCGGTATAAAAGCATGGTATTGAGCGGTGCCATCGATTGTTACCGCAGCATTGAATCTGCTCTTCAGTGTTTTCAATGTTTCCTGATGATCCTCTTTGCTACTAAAAACTATTTTAGTTCCTTTACAATAACTCTTTGCCCAATGGAATAAGGCAGTCGCATCTAAGATGCGATCTTGATGAAAGCACTGGAGGCTATACTTCGCTGCATTTCTTTTAAGGTTTGCTCCAATACCATCACATGCTCCTTTACCATGAGCAGTAGGATGAAAATGCCACTCAGCTGGCATTCCAAAATCTTTTTCATGGGCCATAAAATCTGCCAAGCTACTTTTGTTTTTAAAATGATGACGAGCTCCGTCCGAAACGTAGTATACTTTCTTTACTGTAAATTTAGATTTTAGAAATTTTAGTATTCTCTTCTGGTACTCATAAACTGCAACGGTATCATGTTTTAAATCGTCGAATATGATTGCCAGTTTTTCATCTTTCATGTAGTAAATAACTACTGTGAATATAGTTGCTTGGTCGTTATTGAAGTGGAATGCTTGTATGGCATCCTGAAGAACATATTTATAGTTTTCTGCGAAATCATATGAAATAACGAATTCACCAGACTTCAAGTTTATCTTCTGAAGAATGACCATTGCTCTTTGACTAAAAAGTCATGGTTTCTCAAGTTTAGCAATCCCGTACACATTTCTTCCACAAAATCATCCACATTTAAAATGATTGTTTTCAATGTGCATCTGTCAGTCTGAATCCAAGAATCAAATTTGACTTCCTCTATATATTCTCGATCTACAGAGTTGATTAAATTTTCATTGATGAATGTGCTTTTGGGGCAATTGGTACATTCACCTAAGTGGCAAGAAGTTGTTGCATTAAGACACATAGTCAATTTAAGGCAATCGTGGTAATCGTGTAAATCTTCTGCCGAATCATCTGTTAAATACTTTAAGTTGATTTCCTTCAACATCAGTTTAACATTTTCATGGTAAGTGCAAACGCATACTGTGTGAGTTCTGCTGCTTTCTGCCAAAACGCAATGCTTTGGCCTCATTTGGGTTAATTTCGTGAAGCCAATTCTAACATCCTCGTGTTCAGATTGAAATGTTGCAAATAACTCTATCAGGTTACAGATAACCGTTCTCTTCTGTTATGTTATGAAGGTATGTTACATACCTTCGGAAAGGCTAATTTGTCTAGTTTCTCAGTATAAGTTTTATTTGTAAGGTTTTATACACAAATAGGAAAAAAATTCAAAATAGTGCATTTGTGAAAAATTGAAAAACCGTTGTCTTGAGTTACAAAACATTTATTTTGATAGATATCCCACTCCCATCCCACTAAGCGACAAAAAAGCTCTTAAAGGAAAAATCCTAAGCTTTCTTATAAAAAAAAAAAAAAAAAAAATGCCCTTTTTGAAAAAAAAGGCAAAAAATGCTTTAATTTAGCAAAAAAAAAGTCCAAATTTTTTTTTTTTTTTTTAAGTATTTTTTTCCCAAATATTGAAGAAATAGCTATCTAAACTATTTGGGAGAAAATTTTCTAAGAATAATAGGTAATAAGTTACATGGATGAGAAAAAACACCTGTTTGGCCAGAGAGATCTGGACCGATCTTGTTGAAAAATTGTGTCTAAGCTACTATCAAATAGGACTAACCTTGGTGCAAATTTCATCCCGATCGGAAGACATCGGTTTCAAAAGTTGGTGCACTTGTCATGAAACGCCCGATATATATTTCAATCGATAGTAGATTTGGTTATTTTATTAGAAAGAAAGATTATGGTTTATTAATTAGTGTAATTGGAGCACAATTGCTAATTTAAAAATTTTTGTGAATAATGATTTTTTTTTTTGATAATTTTTACATATAAATGCATATCTGAATTTGGAACTCAATGCGCGTCCAGAAAGCATTGTCGGATTTGGCTCTTATTTTGCGCACTATAGTTTTAGATCCAGTGTCACAATAATCCGACCCGCACACCACAAAATTCGACCAAAATTTTTGTTCAATAATGATTGATGAGCGTATGAGTAATCTTGAGAGAGTTATATAATCTTACTCATACGTAACGTCTGATACAATTTATGAAAAATTCTGCCAAAATAATACAAATTCTATTAAGAGAACATCTATTTTATTATCGATAAGATGTTTATTTGATCGATATACTGTACATCGTTAATCAAATTTTGATTCTGAGTTATAAGAATCAAAATTTGTTTTCCTGATATTTATTTTTAACAGAAAAATCTGAATCTCACCTAAATGTCATTCACACACTAGCTGCCAGCTTGTGGCAAAACAAAATGTATCCGCTTCAAGCACACGTCTCTGTTTCTAACCACAAGTGAATATGCCACCAAAACTTAAAAATTTTCTGGTTGCTTTTACCATGGATAGTAACGCTGCTGCTGCTGCCATGTGCCAGTATACATTGTGACTGCTCATAAATTTAACATCAAACCAATGTCCTTAAGTTTTACTGTTTTCAATTTTCTAGCTTTCTTCTTCTTCTTCGTCTTTGTTGTATTTTGCTCCACTTGGCAAACATAACGGATATATGGTAGACAGGCATTAAAAATGTTTGTGACACAACACAAAAGCAACAGTATACAATTGGTAAAGTCATAAATCTATGAAGCTACACCAACAAAAACAACAGCAACAACAACTATAAAAAGTACGAGTACATAGTTTAGCTGTTTGCATGAGTTGTGGGCATGAGCAGCAATAACAACACACACACAAAAAAAAATGAGGCTTCTTAAATTACAACACACGCATATTTGAGCTCATTATATCACTTCGTTCTTTCCCGCTAACTTGTCTTCTGTTAAATATGTTTAAAAGGTTAAAAGGTGAGGGGGTCTTCTAAGGAAATATAGTCTTTTGATGGTTACTACGTGCGTTTTGTTAACATTTAATATATGGCAGAGTCATCTATTTATTCATACATCTTAAGGTGTCCTTGGCTTTTTTATATTTATTTTTCTTTTTTGTCATGTTAGTTAACTGTCTAAGTGTTGTTGTGTTTGAGTGCCTTGCTATTGTATTTATATGCTAAGTTTTGCTATATGAGGCCAAATATTTTAATTTTTTATTTTATTTATTTTTTTACTTTTTTGTTTGGCCCTTATGATCCTGTTGCTCTCGTTGTCATTTACACTTCTAAACTTTTGCCAACTAATATTCATATATTTCTTCTTCTGTTTACTTTACACAGTGAACCGTTCCACTAAGTAAAATAGAAACGGTAATTGGTTTGTATTAAAATAAAAAGATCGTTGTCGAAATTATCGCTTACAGAGAATAACTTTACCCATGAAATTAACTTAGATTTAAAATTTTACTCAAAAGTTCGTAGTTATTAGCCAGTGGACGATTATTTTTACAATTTCTGCCATTAGGAGCATGGCCCCTATACCTAAGATCCATAAAATCATGTAAACATATGTATATATTTATATGTATATGGGGGGTTTCATGTCAAGTGCGCCAACATTTGAAACCGATGTCTTCCGATCGGGATGAAATTTGCACCAAGGTTAGTCCATTGGGATTGTAGTTTGACACAGTTTTTCAACAAGATCGGTCAAGATCTCTCTGAGTTAGAGGGGATCAAAATTTGACATTTTGGCCAAACAGGTGTTTTTTATCATCCATGTAACTTATTACCTATCGTTCTTAGAAAATGTTCTCCCTAATAGTTTAGATAGCTATTTCTTCAATATTTCGGAAAAAAATATTTTGAAAAAAAAATTTTTTTGTAGACTTTTTTTGCTAAATCAAAGCATTTTTTGCCTTTTTTCAAAAAGGGCATTTTTTTTTATATAAGAAAGATTAGGATTTTTTTTTAAGAGCATTTTAGTCGCTTAGTGGGATGGGAGTGGGATATCTATCAAAATAAATGTTTTGTAACTCAAGACAACGGTTTTTCAATTTTTCACAAATGCACTATTTTGAATTTTTTCCTATTTGTGTGTAAAATCTTACAAATAAAACTTATACTAAGAAACTAGATAAATTAGCCTTTCCGAAGGTATGTAACATACCTTCATAACATAACAGAAGAGAATGGTTCTCTGTAACCTGAAAGAGATATTTGCAACATTTCAACACGAGGATGTTAAAATTGGCTTTACGAAAATGAGGCCAAAACATTGCGTTTTGGCAGGAAGCAGCGGAACTCACACAGTATGCGTTTGCATTTACCATGAAAATATTAAACTGATATTGAAGGAAATCAACTTAAAGTATTTATCAGATGATTCGGCAGAAGATTTACACGATTACCGCGATTGCCTTAAATTGACTATGTGTCCTAACGAAACAACTTCTTGCCACTTAGGTGAATGTACCAATTGCTCGAAAACCACATTCATCAAAGAAAATTTAACCAACTCTTTAGATCGAGAATATATAGAGGAGGTCAAATTTGATTCTTGGATTCAGACTGACAGATGCACATTGAAATCAATCATTTTAAATGTGGATGATTTTGTGGAAGAAATGTGTACAGTATTGCTAAACTTGAGAACACATGAGAACAGTGTTCATTCTCCAAGGATTTGAAGATACATTTGAAGTCTGGTGAATTCGTTATTTCACATGATTTCGCAGAAAGCTATAAATATGTTCTTCAGGATGCCATACAAGCATTCCACTTCAATAACGACCATGCAACTATATTCACAGTAGTTATTTACTACATGAAAGATGAAAAACTGGAACACAAATGTATGGAAATCATATCCGACGATTTAAAACATGATACCGTTGCAGTTTATGAGTAGCAGAAGATAATACTAAAATATCTAAAATCTAAATTTACAGTAAAGAAGGTATACTACGTTTCGGACGGAGCTCGTCAACATTTTAAAAACAAAAGTAGCTTCGCAGATCTTATAGCTCATAAAAAAGATTTTGGAATGCCAGCTGAGTGGCATTTTCATCCTACTACTCATGGTAAAGAAGCATGTGGTGGTATTGGAGCAAACCTTAAAAGAAATGCAGTGAAGTATAGCCTCCAGTGCTCTCATCAAGATCGCATCTTAGATGCGACTGCTTTATTCCATTGGGCAAAGAATTAATGTAAATAAACTAAAATTGTTTTAGTAGCAAAGAGGATCATCAGGAAACATTCAAAACACTGAACAGCAGATTCGATGCTGCTGTAACAATCGATGGCACCGCCCAATACCATGCTTTTATACCGCTTGTCGATGGAAGACTTAAGTTGAACAAGTTTTCTGCCTCTATTCAATGCGATTTCTTTCCAAAGCCATTAAATAAAACATCAGCGAAATCAACAGCAGAACCTAGTAACGCCAAGAAAGGATTGACAAAAAAAAAAACGCAGTAACTAAAGGCGACAAAAAAGCTGCATGAAAGACTGGCTATTTAACAATTTACAAGACTTAAATACTTCATCAGCTACAATAAATTAAGTATAAAAATAGTTATGATATAAATGGATCAAATGTAATTAAGATTAAATTTTAATAAATTATTTACCTTTTTATTTTTAATATTATTATTATTATTATTATTAATATTATTATATATTAATTTAATTATTATTACAAATAAATAAAAAATAATAATTTTTCAACATTTCTATAGAAAAAAGTGATTTTTTTCCTGAGGTTAACATATTCTGGGTATTACAGTATCGAAGGTATGAAATTTTAGTTGGGTATGTTACACACCTTCGGAAAGGTTAATTTGTCTAGTTACTTCGTATAAGTTTTAGTTGTAAGGAATTACACACAAATAGAAAAAAATTCAAAATAGTGCATTTGTGAAAAATTGAAAAACCGTTGTCTTGAGTTGCAAAACATTTTTTTTTGATAGATATCCCACTCCCATCCCACTAAGCGACAAAAAAGCTCTTAAAGGAAAAATCCTAAGCTTTCTTATGAAAAAAAAAAAATAGCCCTTTTTCAAAAAAAAAAAGGCAAAAAATGCTTTGATTTAGCAAAAAAAAATCTACAAATTTTTTTTTTTAAAGAATTTTTTTCCGAAATATTGAAGAAATAGCTATATAAACTCTTTGGGAGAAAATTTTTTAAGAACAGTAGCTAATAAGTTACATGGATGAGAAAAGGCACCTGTTTGGCCAAAATGTCAAATTTTGATCCCGTCTAACTCAGAGAGATCTTGACCGATCTTGTTGAAAAATTGTGTCTAAGCTACCATCCAATAGGACTAACCTTGGTGAAAATTTCATCCGGATCGGAAGACATCGGTTTCAAAAGTTGGTGCACTTGACATGAAACCCCCCATATGTATATATTTTGGTAAGACAATCTAAAAATAGACAATAACATTGAGGGATATCATATGGTCATGATCTAACCATTTTATGAGTCATCTATGCGATATAGATTTTATTATATTTGTTGGTAACCAATGTATAAAAATCTTAATTAAATTTGAGATATGTTTATTATTTATATACATAAATGACCTTTGGAGATGAATTGGATAATACGATAGAAATGTTCACAAATCTTATTCACGAAGCGGCTATTTTATTTGCTCCAACACCAACTACTCCATCTAATAGTAATAATGTATATATATATATATCGAAAGAAAAAAAGATTTGATTAGGAATAGGAGGAGACTTCGAATGATATGGCAACAAAGCGCATATCCTCTAGCTAAACGAAATATGATCTTAGCCACCAACCATCTTAAAGACTGCAATGGCCACTAGTAGTAGTAGTAACTCTTTTATTTTCAAAAAAAATTCAATATTATAATAATATGTTACAATAGAATACTTCAAATAAAGAATACTTAAAATAAAGAATACTTAAAATAAACTTGCGATCCATATGACGGTATTGAACGACATACTGCCTTGAATAAGTCGTATTTTGTTTCTGTCGTAATTTCATTCTTTTTATACCCTAGACCACTATGTGTTTTGGGTATAATGACTTTGTGCTGCTGTTTGTAACAACCAAAAATATTTGACCTAGACCCATCTTTAATTATACCGATCGAATCAGAATCACTTTCTGAGTTGATTTAACAATGTCCGTCCGTCCGTCTGTATGTCCATGTAAAGCTTGTAATCAAACTGCAGGTCGCAAATATGAATATATTTTGACGAAATGTGGAATATAAGCTTCTATCGGCCATGGGATGAACGCTATTGAAATTGGTGAGAATCGGTCCATGTTCAGACCTAGCCCCCATACAAATTACCCCTATGAAATCGACATAAATTGCCATAAGATCCAAATTGTCATATAGATCTTACTCAAATTGGGTTTTGTATGCATTCATTACGTCCATTAATGAGTAGTCCAAAAATTGTCCCTTTGGCCCCATATAGAGCTGCTTCCCGATCTTCACTTAAATCTATTAAAAAACAAAAATATTGCATTGATTCTTCTCAAATTTTGTTTGTATATATTTTTGCAAAATACAAGAGACTTTACCAAACATGATCAGGATCGGTCCATTTTCGGACCTAGTCCCCATATAGATATAGCATCCGATATGAATTTTTTCATATCTGCAGCCAAAAAAATTAATAAAAATCAGACTCAAATTTGGTTTTTGCTTATTTTCTATGTCCAGTTAGTTGGGCCTAAGAGATAGGACATGGTATAGGGTATCGTATAGTCGGTCTAGACCGACTATAATTTTCTTACTTGTTTAGAAATGTATTCCAAATGGCATTAATGTTACTCTTTGCTGACTTCTTTCTTTTTTGAACATGTTTGGTAAATAGCATTTTTTGTGTTAAAATCATTCCCAGATAATTGTATTCATTTACTATTTCAATTTCTTCTCCCTTGAAATACTATTTTTCTCTATTGGATATTCTTCCACCATATTTAAGCACCATAATTTTTGATTTTGTAAGGTTTACTTCTAAATTCCAACGCTCACAATATACTTCAAGATTTGGTACAATTTTTCGTAGTGTTTCTACTTCTTCTGCTATTATTACAATATCATTTGCATACAGTAATAATCTAGTACTTATTTCTTTCACAAAAATTCCTCCTTCAAGTTGATCATGCCTATCGTCAACATATAGTGAGAACAACAGTGGTGAGAGTAAACAACCCTGTTTTGCATCTGATATAGTCGAAAAGCGTTCAGACAGTTTGGTTATATTTCAAACTGTTGTGCTTGTAGTTGAATAAATCTTTTCGTCGAGACTCCTAGAGAGTGTAGTTTATTAAAAAGAGATTGACTACAAATTTTATCGAAGGCTGCCTTTAAGTCGACAAAAAACCCGTATACGTTTTTCTTTTGATTCAGCTTCAAATGCACAATGGCCGCAATGTTGTAAATATTGCCACACTTTCTAAATCCAGCTTGGTATTCAGTTATGATATTGGTATCTTCAGCCCATTTGTACAGAAGCTCATTTATTATCCCCATCATAATTTTTGCCACGCAGTTCATTAGTTCATATATGATATCCTTCTATAGTTGTTTGCCAAGCTTGTACCACCCTTTTTATACCCTATACCACTATGTGGTTTGGGTATAATGACTTTGTGCTGCTGTTTGTAACAACCAAAAATATTTGACCTAGACCCATCTTTAATTATACCGATCGAATCAGAATCACTTTCTGAGTTGATTTAACAATGTCCGTCCGTCCGTCCGTCCGTCCGTCCGTCTGTGTGTCCATGTAAACCTTGTAATCAAACTGCAGGTCGCAAATATGAATATATTTTGATGAAATTTGGTATATAAGCTTTTGTCGGCCACGGGATGAACACTATTGAAATTGGTGAGAATCGGTCCATGTTCAGACCTATCCCCCATACAAATTACCCCTATGAAATCGACATAAATTGTCTTAAGATCCAAATTGTCATATAGATCTTACTCAAATTGGGTTTATATGCGTTCATTACATCCATTAATGAGTAGTCCAAAAATGATCCCTTTGGCCCCATATAGAGCTGCTTCCCGATTTTCACTTAAATCTATCAAAAACAAAAATATTGCACAGATTCTTCTCAAATTTTGTTTGTATATATTTTTGCAAAGTACAAGAGACTTTACCCAACACGATCAGGATCGGTCCATTTTTGGACCTAGTCCCCATATAGATATAGCATCCGATATGAACTTTTTCATATCTGCAGCCAAAAAAATTAATAAAAACCCCACTCAAATTTGGTTTTTGCTTATTTTCTCTGTCCAGTTAGTTGGGCCTAAGAGATTGGGTTTCTAAACGCATGGTATAGGGTATCGTATAGTCGGTCTAGACCGACTATAATTTTCTTACTTGTTTAATATTGGGTATATTTCACTATTTGTAAATGTTTTGTCCAATTCCATACTGTCGAAAATTTGATTGAAACAATGTGACAATTCTATTAACAGTTCCACAGGCGCACTTTTGCAAAACTCGTAGGAGGCTCTGCCTTCTCCTGGCGCTTAATTTAGTTTTGCCTTATTTAGAACATAAAATATCTCTTCTGTTGTTATGGCTGAATCTAATATTATTATATTATAATGGTGCATAAATCACCGTATTTTTGCTTTTCTGTGGATTTAATAGAGTCATAAAATACGTTCTAAAGTCGGATGACGATACATTGGCAATTTCACTGACAAGCTGAATTCTTAACTCCATAGCCAGCTTCCATCAGGTTTTACTATCACGGACGTTGTTTAGTCTCAGATTTAAGGTTTGGTAATATTTATGTTTGCTATCTTCACAAATCTCTTTATACATTTTATTCGATTGTACGTAACTTTAGCTTATCTACAGGATTTTGTGATTTTCCAAAATCTCTCAGAAACTTAAACGAATTTGTTCTTGCATTACGGCATTTCCAATTGATCCATTTATTTTTAGGATAAAAAGGTATTGTTTTTTGCATGTGTTGTGTTTTGTTGTGTTGAGTTTTTTAATATATCTGTTAGCGTATGCAGTTCAATATTGGTATTACTTTCTTTGAGTTCTAGGATGTGATTCTTAACTCTATCGGAATACGTTTCTCTTTGTTCGTTACACCATTTTAGTTTTGGTAAGAGTTTTTCAGTTCTAAAATTGTTTTTTTTTTTTGTATTTAGCTTTAGTGAAAAGCAGATAAGCAAGTGATCTGGTCACCTTTTTTCTTGTATTAAAAAATTTTAGATTTTAGTATTTGAACATCGGTATTTCCAGCTTTAATATTTGTCATAGAAACTCCACAGCTACTATCAAAAAGCATTTTATTCCAGATTGAGCAAAATTTTTATTGACTCCATACATACAGCCTCCAATAGCTCTCCCATGTCTATTGACTTTATATGCTGGTTTCCAAAAAGTATTGAGATTTCTAGAATATTTTTTGAAGTTTTGTAATTTATCTTCGCAAACCCATGTTTCTAGTAAAATTATTATAAACAAATTACAAGATGTAATATTTTATTTGAACTGTCGTTTGTTAATTAAACCCCACGACTAATTTACAGAAAAGAAATAATGAATTTGGTGACGAACTATTAAATAAAAGTGTAATTTCGGAAATGGAGAGAAGAAGAATAAAATCGGATGTGGCGACAGCTCCGAGAATTTATGGACTTCCTAAAATCCATAAGGAAGATTATCTATTAAGGCCCATTTGTTCTAGCGTTAATGCGCCTTCATATAAACTATGCAAATATATAACGGAAATATTAAAGAAAATTACAGAGGACTCGATATACAACGTAAGGGATTCAGTGCAATTTAGGGGTAAAGTTAAAAACATCACGATACAGGACGATGAAAGACTAATATCTTTCGATCTGGTGTCGGTATTTCCGAGCATACCTGTGGATCTAGCTATAAGAATTATTGAAGACAGATGGGGAGAGATTGCAGAATACACAAATATGACTAAAGAACTATTCTTACGCATTCTAAAATTTTGCAATAAAGACAACAGGTATTTCAAATATAATAATATGACTTACACCCAGAAGAAAGGACTACCCATGGCGTCACCGGCATCACCTATCGTTGCGGATATTGTTATGGAAAAACTTTTAAACACCTGTATTGGGAAGCTGACGAAAAAACCCAAACTATTGACGCAATATGTAGGTGATCTATTTAGTGTAGTAAGAGAAAGTGCAATAGAAGAAATTATGACTAACCTTAATAGTTTTCACCCCAGCATTAAGTTCACGATTGAATATGAACGTAATTCTGAGTTACCGTATCTAGATACAATTGTAATAAGAAATAAAAACAATCAAAAAGTAAATTGGTATCAAAAACTAATGCATCAGGCCGAGTAATTAATTTCTATTCTAAACACCCAAAGAAAATGATAAAAATACGGCCAATAACCTTATAAAATGGGTTCTCAACATTAGTGATGTGGAATTTCACAAAGAATATATAGAGAAGCTAAGGGAGATATTATATAATAATAATTTTCCAAAAAAACTGATAAATAAATTGATTCGTGGCTATGAAAAAACAAAAACATCTCAAATATTAAACAAGATGCGAAAATTTACAAAACATTAGCGTGTGTTCCAGAATTATCTGAAAGATTTGAAAAATCTAAATAATTTAATGAAGGAAACTACAAGGTGGCTCATAAATCGGACAATACTCTTGCCAAATTGTACAGCAAAACAAAGGACAAAATAGAAAAATTAGAAAAATGTAATGTTATATATAAAATACCTTGCATTGGCAACGAGTCCGATAACTGCGGAAAAGTTTATGTTGGTACAACGAAAAATAAATTGAAAAGAAGGATAGCAGCACACAAATCTGACCAATGGCTAAGAAATAACAATTCGTTGCAAAAAACAACATTAGTGAACCACTGTGCAAGAGAAAACCACTCTCCTGACTTTGGGAACGTAAAAGTTTTACAGTGTGAAAGCAGTTACAAAAAACGTTACATGTTAGAAATGCTGAACATCATAAATGTACCAACAAATAAGTGAATTAACTTCAAAGTAGACACAGAAAGTTGCGCTCAAAGCTACAGACATCTAGTTAACAAACGATCATAGTGCAATATAAATATTTATAATAAACATTTTTACTCAGTCGAATAACTGAAGATGGTGGAGACACAATAGCTTTAAGAATTTTGTGATAGTCTTTAGTGTGAGAATTTTTTGTTGTTTTGTGATTTAATTTTTGTTATAATAATGTTCGTTTATATGTATACATATGTTTTAGATAAATCCCTGAGGTCGCTATTCGGCGAATAGCGAAATATTGGAATAAAAATAAAGAAATAATTTTTGAAAATACGAACTTGAGCTCGATTAAATAATTTTTTAATAAATAAATTACTATAAATTAAAATTACTATAAATAGCACTATTTTTTAAGCCATATATATTATTTGCAAGTATTTTTAATTCTTTTAAAATAGTTTCAGGTTCTGTTAATATTACATTACAAATATGTTTTTTTTATCAGTTTTTTAAAAAAATTTTACTTTTAATATTGTTATATGTGATATCTAAACTTTTCATAGCATCGCCATACATTAACTGCAAGATGTCTTCAGCATTTTTCATGTTGCAAAACATTTCCTTCTATTTATTCCAACTAAACCAATTATTTTCAGTTTTGATTTAATCATTTCGCTTTGATTTGTCGATGAAGAGCATATCTTTTTTGAGTTGCATCATCACCTTTTTGTCTTGTAGTCGCTCGCTCCCTAAATCCAGCTTAATGCCAATTGAAATTCCTTTAAGATTTCCAGTATGCTTTAATATTTCCTGAACCATCCTTTCTGTTTTCATTTCAACATTAACCGTATGCTTTTGGTTGGATTCATATATTTTGCGGATGCTTCTGGGCTCTATCGGTGTTTTAATCTTTCAGGTTTTTTTAATTATATCGTCTACAGCTTGGTAAATAGGCTTATTTGTGCATACTTGACCAAAATCAACCATGTAACGAATACAATCTGTGGAAATCAACGTTATTGTTTAAAAGACCAATCAAGAGAAATATTCCAATAAAAAAATCTCATAATTTCTAAAAAAAAAGGCTAATGTATTTTCTAACCACTTAAAGAAAACATTCCAATCATTTATGATGACCAATATTTTAATTTTTTAGATTGTTAATGTCAAAGGAATTAAAAAATTTCTGATTATAAACCAGGTGAAGTTCGGTCAGAAATAACTAAAATGAAATATACTGGTAATTTATAATTATAGCAAAAAAAAAAAAAATATTGTTTGGTTTGAATTTAGCGAAAATCTGATGTACTGGAGAATTTTTGAAATTCAAATTCAGTGCGCCTTTAATCCCAGTCAAAAAATGTCGGATTGTGAAATATAAAAAACATCCATAATCTTAAAATAAGTTTGTAAGAAATTTCAAGTCGGCCAGGACTTACTAAACAATTTCAAATACCATGTCCTTCGAGTAGTTGTTTTCGGTGCAATCATTCTAAGTTTATATATTTTTCTCAAGATTTTTGGATAACTTGAAATGCAAATACCAAGTTGACTATTTTCAAATGTACTTAAAATTTGGTATTAATTGAAAAACATTGAATCAGTTATGACATCTCAATTAAGTTATGAGAAATTCAATGGCACAACCCCATATTAAAAGCAAACAATCTATATATCTGTGGTCACAACCGATAACCGTCTAAGTCGACTTAAGAATGATTTGAGTGATGTATGCTGTCATATTCTACTAAAAACGCTTTATATTTTCGTCAAATCCCCTTTCTCTATCACTTTTTATTAAAAAGATATTAATAAAAATATACTGACCTAAGTCGTAATGAAGTCTCATTAAATTTACATAAAAAGTTATTTTTCTTCAAAGCATGATTTTCGACTTAGGCGGTTAATGCTTATGAACACAGTTATATAAAATTCATTTTCTGTTTGTTTGTTTGTTTGTTTGTTTGACCGCTATACAAATTTTTATTTTTCAACGGATTTTTCTGAAATTTGGTATACACGAGCTCTGTACTCCAGGGAGGTCGCCATATTATTCTTGCCGGCAACACCTACTTTTACGCCCACTTTTTATACAAAATTCATTTTCTGTTTTTTGGTATATTTGTTCACTTTTGAAATCTTTATTTTTCAAGGGATTTCTCTGAAATTTGGTACACACAATCTCTATACTCCAGGGAAGGTCACCATATGCTTCTTACAGGCCACGTCTACTTTGCGCCCACTTTTATGTATGTAAAATTTATTTTTTTCCTTTTGTTTGTTTCTTTATTTGATTGCTATACAAACTTTTATTTTTCATCGGCTTTCTCTGAAATTTGGGAAAAGTGATCTCTCAACTACAATCTTTCTTGCTACGCTTACCTTTACACCCACATTTTATAAAATTAATTGTTCGTTTTTTGGTATATTTGTTCGTTATAGTAATTTTTATCTTTCAACGGCTTTCTCCGAAACTTAGTACATACTCCAGGGAAGGTCGCCATAAGATTTTTACCGACCACGCCTACTTTTACGCCCAGTTTTCATATAAAATTAATTTTTTGTTGTGTGGTATATTTCTTCCCTATAAAAGTTTGTATTTTTCAACAGATTTCTCTGAAATTTGGTTTACACGGGAATAACTTCACAATGAACAAATCCGTAAATTTAAAAAAGGTCCCCAAAAGAAACGAACAACTTCCCGATTTTTTTTTAACGAAATAAAAAATTAACTTACTCCCAAAAGGCATTCTTAAATTTTTACTTATTTTTATTTAATGAATTTTGTTAAATATTTATTTTAGTGAAAACTTACATACTGCTCTCAATATATGTCCTACAATAAACGCATTTAAAATGAGTATTCTTTTCAATAGCATCATTTCGGTTTACGGAAGCTACGCGCTCGCGGAGCAGAGCCTAGCTAGAATGATCTGAAAAATATATTTTGAGAATTAAAATAAGTTGGCAACAACTGCGTTGCAGCACATGAGTGGCTGTCAAACGCGCGGAAGTGGTCGCGACGCGCTCGCGGAACCAGCTCACCTAAAATATCGCAATGATCTGAAAAATATATTTTGGCGATTAGAATAAGTTAACGAGAACTGCGCGGCAGCACGTGTGTAGCCGCCAAACGCGAGGCGCGGCGCAAGGTACAGCTCAGTTAAAATATCGCAATAATGATAAAAATATATTTTCGCGATTAAAATAAGTTGACGACAACAACGCGGCAGCACGGGTGTAGCTGCCAAACACGCGGACGCGGACGCGATGCGCTCTCGGAACACAGCTCAGCGAAAATATCGGAATGAACTTAAAAATAAATTTTGACGATTAAAATAAGTTGACGACAACTACGCGGCTGCACGGATGTAGCTGCCAAATACGCAGACGCGTAAGCGACTCGCTCGCGGAACACAGCTCAGTGAAAAGTCTTATGATGAATTGTATCTACGTTTGCGCAATAATTACAATACATATACTATAATCAGTTGCTTAAAACAACCTTGCGACACAATTTTAAACGTCGCATTAGTTTTTAATTTTTGAAACTTCTTTGAATTTGACTTCTCTGCTCAGTGATGATCACTTATTGAATGAAGTAATTCAATTTTTAAAAGTTCTGACTCCTTTAATTTGCAAACGATTCCGTTATAAAGCCGTTTCGCAGCTTAATTTTGAAGCATTTTTGCTGCAGCATCTTATAAAAAACTTATAATTTACTGCCCATACAAATTTTTGGGGAAAAAGTTCATTTTATTGGGGAATTTGTTCACTGGGCACTAAGTAATTAGCGCCTGGTAAGCATAGTGAACCATTTTTCAAGTCAAATGCATTTTTATCCCGGGCAAGACCGGGTAAAAACAGTTAGTTAGAAAATAAGTTTAGACAATTTTGAAGTAAATTTCTACAACTCAAAAGTAAAACTGTTTCATAAAACTATAAGTACATGTTATGCAGAACTTTTCGAATGGAATTAAATGCGTATGTATTTATTCACTATACCACTATATGGTTAGGGTATGTATACTGGCTTTCTGCTGATGTATATAACTACCAAAAATATTTGACCTAGAGCCATATTTTAGTGTACTAATCTACTCAGAATCATTTTCTGAGTCGATTTGCCATTTTCCGTCCATTTGTCTGTCTGTCCATCTTCCCGTCCTTTTGTGTGTCTATGTAAAACTTGTGATCAAACTACGCGTAGCAGATATAATCATATTTTTATAAAATATACATTTTCCTAGCCTCAGAATGAACGTTATTAAAATTATGGTACCCATAAAAATGACACTTATTAGATCGATTTAAATCGCCATAAGATGAAAATTGTCGTATACATCATGTTTAAAAACATTAATCTGTAGTCCAAAAATAAACTCCGTAGAACAACTCTTAGTCATAGCCCATATATAAAACAGCTTCCCGACCTTCAGTTAAATCTATCACAAAACAAAATTATGGCTTAAAAAAATAAGTGACTTTACCAAATAAGGTTAGGTTCCCTCCATTTTTTGACCTAGTCGCCTTTGTAAATTTTGCTTTCAATATGAACGTTTTCATATCTACAGCCATTTCTTATGCTTATTTTCGATATTCAATTAGTTAGACCTAAAACCTCTCTCTAAACGCGTGTGGTGTAGGGTATCGTATAATCGGTCTACACCGACCATAATTTTCTAATTTGTTTTTAGTTATTTTGAGATAAAAATTTTTCCTTATCTAGGATGTTACAAAATAAGTGAACAACAACTATTTCTGCAAGGTTACAAAGGATTATATTACAAATCAATGCTAGACAATTGGTGAACAAAAGTACTAAAAACAAGTAAGAAAATTATAGTCGGTCTAGACCGACTATACGATACCCTATACCATGCGTTTAGAAACCCTATCTCTTAGGCCCAACTAACTGGACATTGAAAATAAGCAAAAACCAAATTTGAGTGGGATTTTTATTAATTTTTTTGGCTGCAGATATGAAAAAGTTCATATCGGATGCTATATCTATAAAGGGACTAGGTCCAAAAATGGACCGATCATGATCATGTTTGGTAAAGTCTCTTGTATTTTGCAAAAATATGTACAAACAAAATTTGAGAAGAATCAGTGCAATATTTTTGTTTTTTAATAGATTTAAGTGACTATCGGGAAGCAGCTCGATATGGGGTCAAAGGGATCATTTTTGGACTACTCATTAGTGGATGTAATGAACGCATACAAACCCAATTTGAGTAAGATCTATATGACAATTTGGATCTTATGGCAATTTATGTCGATTTCATATGGGTAATTTGTATGGGGGCTAGGTCTGAACATGGACCGATTCTAACCAATTTCAATAGCGTTCATCCCATTGCCGATAAAATCTTATATACCAAATTTCATCACAACATATTCATATTTGCGACCTGCAGTTTGATTACAAGGTTTACATGGACACACAGACGGACGGACGGACGGACGGACGGACGGACATTGTTAGATCAACTCAGAAAGTGATTCTGATTCGATAGGTATAATTAAAGATGGGTCTAGGTCAAATATTTTTGGTTGTTACAAACAGCAGCACAAAGTCATTATACCCAAACCACATAGTGGTATAGGGTATAAAAATAACCAACAATGGGTACAGTTAGCTAAAGTTATAGCTTCATAATTTCAAAAATCATTGTCATATCAACTTTATTTTTCTGGTTCCGATAAAAAGTCATATTTACTTATGTTTTTTTAATTTTTTGTTAGTGGAATTGCTATTGCTATTAGTCAAAGTTTTATGTTGATATTCTAAAACAAATTTCTCAATATTATGCTTTAGTCTTTATATCATACATTCTTTTTTATTTTGCTTTTAAAAATATCTCTATTGAAGTGTTCTTTAAATTCGTCTTATTAAATATCCTTATATATTTTTTCTTTTACTTTTTTTGTTAGAGTAAATATTTGCTAATGTACGAAATTCAAACTCATATAGATTGAGTAAGTTAAGTACTTAAAATGTATTTTTTTAAATATATTTATTTGGTACAAAATATAGAGTAGCATGTTTGGAAAAATGGGTTTTTATTACACAGAAAAAAAAAGATATTTTATTTTGGTAACTGTAATTATTATCTAATACATACTTTGGTTACAATAACTTAAAGATGATCTAATTACAACAGAAGCTCTATATATAAAGCGAAAATTTGTGCAGATGAGTTCTAATTGAGCTATAAATAACTTCATTCTAACCACCGCTAATTTTGACACACATGCTATATTTTTGATTTATTTTTATTTATTTTATGTTTGTAATTCATTGTGATCACTTAAAATTTGCAAAATATTGGTATAATGTTAAAACTAAATCGTGCAGTTACTCGTGAGGAGAATAGAGAGAAAATTTGTTTGTGTTGCAAAGAAATGAGGAAATGGGTTAAAAATATCGGCGATAAAATGAAACTAAATACAAAACTAGTTTCGAATTATAATGATAGAGATGTTAGATTACCTAAACCAATATGTACGGCTTGCCGTATAAAAATTTATGAGTGTGTTGATGTCTGAAACAATCACTTTTGGGATCAGTATGATTTTGGCATATTTACATTGCGCTGGGAAATGGCTGAGCCTTAAAATTGAATTAGATATTGTTGCAAGAAAAATAATACCCTTTTTGGGCAACAATCTTAATACTTTAGCATTAATGCCGTCATATCCTAGAGATATTGTTACATTTTGTTTATTTATAGAAGTTTTTACTTCGGACGGAATCAAGTGTTTTATTGGTAAATCCATTTGACAGGGTACATCAATAAAAAAAATTCATTTATTTGATCTTGACTAGACAAAAACAAATGTATTAAGCATATTCTCTAGCTGAATTTGAAACTTATGCCTGGTTTTCACTATGTCATATAAGCTGACAACAAATAATTGCATCAACTGACATCTCGTAATTATACCCTATACCACTATGTGGTTTGGGTATAATGACTTTGCGCTGCTGTTTGTAACTACCAAAAATATTTGACCTAGACCCATCTTTTATTATACCGATCGAATCAGAATCACTTTCTGATTCGATTTAACGATGCCCGTCCGTCCGTCTGTGTGTCCATGTAAAGTTTTTAATCAAACTGCGGGTCGCAAATATGAATAAATTTTGATGAAATTTGATACGTAAACTTTCATCAGCCGTGGGATGAAAGCTATTGAAATTGGTGAGAATCGGTCCATGTTCAGACCCAGCCCCCATACAAATGACCCCTATGAAATCAACATAATTTGCCATAAGATCCAAATTATCATATAAATCTTAGTCAAATTGGGTTTGTATGTGTTTATTACATCCATTAATCAGTAGTCCAAAAATGATACCTATGGGACAACTCTTAGTCATAGGCCCCATATAGAGCTGCTTCCCGATCTTCACTTAAGTCTATCAAAAAACAAAAATATTGCACGGATTCTTTTCAAATTTTGTTTGTATATATTTTTGCAAAATATAAGAGACTTTACCAAACATGGTCAGGATCGGTCCATTTTTGGGCCTAGTCCCCATATAGATATAGCATCCGATATGAACTTTTTCGTATCTGCAGCAAAAAAATTAACAAAAATCCCACTCAAATTTGGTTTATGGTTATTTTCTATATCCAGTTAGTTGGGCCTGAGAGATAGGGTCTATAAACGCATGGTATAGGGTGTCGTATAGTCGGTCTAGACCGACTAAAATTTTCTTACTTTTTTTCTATTCATTACGTATTCATTACATCTTTTAAACGAACAAAAAATACAGCTGTCAAACAAAAACAAATTGCCAACATGCTGGCAATTTCATTTCAGATGTCAAATGTTGCCAGGGGTTGTAAATGGCAAGATATTAAAACCCGTTTTCATACAACTGACAATAATTGACAACAATTGCCATTGAAAATGACATAATGAAAACCAGGTATTACTGGCTTTACTTACGTCCGATCTACATCATGAACCATTTGTACTTTTAATTGGTACGTTTCTCTTAAAGAAACACTTTAGATACTTTGTGGCTTTCTAAACGCTGTAATCATCACTTCTTAGAAAGTCTTTTGTATTTTCGGTTTTAAATTCTTTTCCTTCCAAGCTTTATGTAAAGGACTTTTATTTAAGTAAAGACTGCTTTCACTAACGAATGTTAGTGTTTCTATTACCAAATTTGTGTTTTTTTGGCAACAGTTTGCAACATATTGTTATAGGTTATAGGTTACAACTAAATCATCACTATCACAAATATACCACTAGGATTTAGGACTACCATTAAAAATAGCAAAATTCAAAAGATCTGTTATTTTTCTTAAGTCACTTGGCCCATGTGTTTGTCTACAAGCTGAGAAGAGTAATGATTTTTCAGAATGCATTTATACAGCTCATTTCCGTTCGGCTTTGTTATCGTGATCCGCACCAAGTTATTCATATTTGTGGCATTTAGCATTATGCCTTGGGGGTTAAAATTTTATAGCCAACGAACGGATTTTCCCTACCACCTTTGAATCTTATAAAACTAAGTTGTCTTTTTGCACCTTACTTAACTAAGATAAACGTAAAATTTTGGAACTCCTCTGTTGTTTCTTAGATATGGCGCGCCAAAAAATTAAAAAATGAATAAAAACGCATATAAGTGGTCTGCCATTATAATTTATATATCAGAGTTTTTAACATAAAGGGTCAAAATTTATCTTATTTTAAATGTATGGAGAATAACTTTTAAACTGCATTTAGTTAATTTTTTTTTCAGAAAGTTTAAAGGTCACTCTAACATAATTTAAAGTTTGGGAAGATATATCTCAAAAAATTAAATTTTTAAAATTCTGGAAAAAAGTATGTGTTAATCCTGATAGTGTTTTCTGCAATTTGTACCAAAAATTTTGTGTGAGTTCTTATTAGTTCCTGAGATATTGATATAAATGTAAAATTGTTTGAAAAAGTTTTATATATAAATTAATTTTTTTTATTTGGGTGATATTAAATACATATATTATTTTGATTTTCTTTCAGGAACAACATAGTGGAATTTTTTGTTCCTGGTATAGTTCTCAAGCCAATAAGTCTGTTTTTAAGAAACTCTTCTTCTGCTTTATAATCTTCCTCTATTAAAAATACAAAATTGCAATTTAAAAGATGTTCGCGGCACCACTCATACAATTGAAACGAGGTAGTAATTTGGTCCAGTAATGGACGCTGCAAACTGGCTCGGCGAGTTTCTCTCTTTACGGCCATTATATTTGTAAAATTCATTACAATAAAATAACTTCAGGTAAGCTTCCACATTACCGAAACTTAATATATAGCAAAAGTAAACATTAAACAAAAATTAAAAAAAATATAAAAATATAAATTTTATATAAAATTTTACGCTAATTAAATAGTAACGGCTCGCCCAAAAATGTATCACGAAATGCAAACAAGACTATCAGCCTTAGAAAACATAAAATGTAAGAACGTGTTAAATGTTTTTTAAAATTTTTGCTACAAAAAATATTTTTTATTAAAAAAATTGATTGAATAGTTCACAATTTTTTAAAATAAGAAATTAAATATTTGAGCTCGAGGTCTGATTTTGACAAAAGTTATTTATTAAATCCAATATTTTTAAATAACTTTAACGGAGAGCACGCCGTAATTACAACAACAAAAATGGTTTACAATAAATTCAAGAAGAACAATATTCTGAGAACAAACATCAATAAGTATAAGACAACAGTTGACAAAAACCTAAGACTAAAAGCATCGATAACATTTCTAATACGTTGTAGAAAAACAGGTATAATTCCAAATTTTATTACTAACTCCACAAAAAGCATATATAATATTTTTGAAATGAACGGTTGCACTAGATCCAATATCAGACAAACTCTTTCCAAATATATCCAAAATTTCCATATTAAAATTTTAAATTTGATGTTAATATTAAAACACGAACTCTTAAAACTTAATGAAGAAGAAAAAGAACTTATTAAAAATGTAATAGAAAATCAGTTGACGGAAGATGAAAAGATTGCACTGTGGAACAACCAGACTACACTTGAAATATCAACAAATAAGGCAATTAAGGAAAAACATAAACGTAAATTTGAAACATTAAAGGAAATGCAGAAAAAAGATTTGGACATAAAATTAAATAATAACTGGTTTGTGAATAAGACAAAAACGGACATTCCGCAAGATATACAGTGGATTTTATCACTTGGACGAAAACACGCACTACCAACAACTAAACAAGAATTTCCAATGCTGAAATATATTACTGATGGTGAGGACTTGATTCAAACAATAACAGATAAAGAAGAACAAGAGTCAGCTAGGATAAAATTTACAACGATTATTGACAATCACTTAAACAAAATGAAGATTAATAATAGGGATAAATATACCCTTAATGTTGTAGATAAGACAAAAAAGTTTCTTAAGAACAACACCAATATTTTAATTCTAAACGCAGATAAAGGTAATGTGACGGTGGCTATGGAGAAAGAAGAGTATGATGAGAGGATGCAGAATATAATTGGAGATATGATGACATACCGAAGACTGATTAAAGATCCCACAAATGGGTTACAGAGGACAAATAATGAGTTAGTTGAGGAATTGTTTACAAACAATATAATATCAGAATACGACAAAAAAAGACTTAGAACAGATGTTGCTAATGCTCCTAGAATGTATGGTCTACCAAAAATTCGCAAGGATAATTACCCTCTACGACCGATTTGCTCATGTATTAATGCCCCATCAAGCCAACTATGCAAATATATGACTAGTATATTGAGAAGAATTAATGAAAATTCAAAATATAATGTAAAGGACTCGGTGCAATTTAGGAGTAAGATCAAGGACCTGACTATAGATGACGATGAAAGATTGATTTCGTTTGATGTTGTGTCGTTGTTTCCAAGTATCCCTGTTAATTTAGCTTTAGTGATTATAGAAGATAGATGGGACGAAATTGCTACGTATACTAATATGAAAAAGGACTTGTTTCTACGAATTATGAAATTTTGCATTAAGGACAATCGATACTTCACATATGATGGCAAAATATATACGCAGAAGAAGGGCTTACCAATGGGGTCCCCAGCATCACCGATAGTTGCAGACATTGTAATGGAGAAACTATTGGACACAGTGATGGGTAAGCTTTCAAAAAAACCCAAAATATTGACGAAATATGTTGATGACATCTTTAGTGTAGTACGGGAGAGTGCAATTGAGGAGATAATGACTAAATTAAATGATTTTCACCCTAGTATTAAGTTCACAATAGAGAAAGAGTTGGATCAAAAATTACCATATTTGGACACTCTGGTAATTAGAGAAAATAACATATTAAAAATGGATTGGTACCAAAAACCATCGTCGTCAGGCAGAATAATTAATTTCTTCTCAAAGCATCCAAAGAGGATTATAATCAATACGGCCAATAACTTAATAAGACGGGTATTGAACATCAGTGACTTGGAATTCCATAAAAATAACAAAATTAAAATCAAAAATATTCTACTTGACAATAATTTCCCACATAAACTCACTAATATACTTATCCGAGATTATAAAAAGGACAACAATAAGGGCACCACAATAAACGAAGAACCAAAAATTTTCAAATCATTGATTTACGTACCTGATATATCTGAAAGATTTGAAAAATCGAGAGTATATAGGAGTGAAAACATAAGAATGACACACAAAACTGAAAATAACCTCTCAAAAATATATAGTAAAACAAAAGATTAAATAGAGAATATGGATAAATCAAATGTTATTTACAAGATCCCCTGTACAGGTAACAAAGATGATAAATGTGAGAAGGTTTATATTGGAACAACAAAAAACAAGTTAAAAACAAGACTGTCAGGACACAAATCTGATCAAAAATTCAAACTCAACAATTTTACACCAAAAACAGCATTGACAACCCACTGTGTTAAAGAAAAACACACTCCAGACTTTGACAATGTAAGAGTGCTTCAAAGTGAGCAAAATTATAAACGCCGTTACATATTAGAGATGCTTAATATTATAAACATACCATCTAATAAGAGAATGAATTTTAAAGCAGACACTGAGAAATGCGCTCAATGTTATAGACATTTGGTGAACAAAACAAAGATGAGAGTGCAATAATTATATTTTTAAATTCAGTGCAATATTATATGACGACGAAGGTGGAACAATAGATTTAAGTTTGTTGTTTATGATTTAAAGTAAGTTTGTATGTTAATGTAAACAGATTGTGTAAAAATTGTTGTTTTTATATATGTTGTTTTATATCTTTTAATATTTAGTGATGTTATAAATACTTATACATTTTATTGTTCTAATAATTTAAATTTGTAGACAATCCCTGAAGATGATATTCAAAGAATATCGAAATATTGGATTTAATAAATAACTTTTGTCAAAATCAGACCTCGATCTCAAATATTTAATTTCTTATTTACAATTGGAAAGGTCGAATAAAAACATCTTTAAATAATTTTTTAAAATAATTTCACATTTTTATCAATATCTCAGGAACTAATAAGAGCTCAATCAAAGTTTTGGCACAAAATGCAGAAGAGACTATTACGATCAACAGGTATTTTTTTTTTTTTTTGACTTTTAAAAATTTCGCTTTTTGAGATATTGCTTTCCAAACTTTAAATCGTGCGACAGTGACCTTGGCCTTTCGAAAAAAATTACTTAACTTAGTATTTAGGCTATTTTCAATACCTATTAAATGAAACCAATTTCTACTTTTATAACTTTTGAAGATAAAAGCAGTAATGTCAGAGCACTTATGTGTGTTTATAATGAATTTTCAACTTTTATAAGCTCCATATTTCGGGAACCGCAAAAGCTAGTCACTCAAAACTCTTGAATTTATATTAGTTTAGTACTATAGAACATTCTTGCTAATTTTTGTACAATTCAAAGAGGGTAAGGTTGAAAATGGCGTTTTTATACCCTATAGCACTATGTGGTTTGGGTATAATGACTTTGTGCTGCTGTTTGTAAGTACCAAAAATATTTGACCTAGACCCATCTTTTATTATACCGATCGAATCAGAATCACTATCTGATTCGATTTAACGATGTCCGACCATCTGTCCGTCCGTCTGTGTGTTCATGTAAAGTTTGTAATCAAACTGCAGGTGGCAAATATGAATATGTTTTGAAGAAATTTGGTATATAAGCTTTTATCGGCCACAAAATGAAAGCTGTTGAAATTGGTGAGAATCGGTCCATGTTCAGATCTAGCCCCCATACAAATGACAACTATGAAATCAACATAAATTTCCATAAGATAAAAATTATTAATAAATCTTAGTCAAATTGGGTTTGTATGTGTTTATTACATCCACTAACCAGTAGTCCAAAAATTATCCCTATGGGACAACTCTTAGTCATAGGCCCCATATAGAGCTGCTTCCCGATCTTCACTTAAATCTATCAAAAAACAAAAACAAAACTATTGCACGGATTCTTTTCAAATTTTGTTTGTATATATTTTTGCGAAATACAAGAGACTTTACCAAACATGGTCCATTTTTGGGCCAAGTTCCCATATAGATATAGCATCAGATATGAACTTTTTCATATCTGCAGCCAAAAAAATTAACAAAAATCCCACTCCAATTTGGTTTATGCTTATTTTCTATATCCAGTTAATTGGGCCTGACAGATAGGGTCTCTAAACGCATGGTATAGGGTATCGTATAGTCGGTCTAAACTGACTATAATTTTCTTAATTGTTTTTCGTTGATTTTAAATAGAATTATACCCTTGGTGATGAGTTGTGTATATAGCGTGTGTATCTTTTTTTTTAGCTCATTTTTATTTGTCAGCATTATTGCATCAATATATTTTTTTTAATACAGAAATTAGAATAGAAAAAAAAAATGATCGGTTGGGCCATAGATGTTGTTTATAATTTCATTCTTTTATTATTTAAACAAATTAATGAGTTAAATATTGAAAATTTTTAAATTTTCTATAAAAAAAAATAATCACTCAAATTTTCTTGTTCCATTAATTTAATAGTTGCTGTTTGCTATGTTACTTCTTTACTTATTTCTTTAAAATAAATACAGCAAATAAGTAATTTATTTTTCTTTACTCAAGAGCATTAGTAACAACACTTTTTATTTATTTTTAACCTGCACGAGTTATGACGTGTTATTTAAGTTTAATTGCTCCGCATAATTTCTATTTGAGTTTATAAATACCAAAATTCTAAAAATAGAGTTTATTGGGTTTTGTATTTTCTGTTTCAAATAAAAGAAAAATAAATAGAATAAGAAGAAAAAAATTATGGAAAATTATTTGTCTACTAATTAGTTGGCGTGGTCATTAAATTTCTTATTAATGGACTTGGCATGATGAAATCATTAAAATTGTTAGTAAAACAAATTTTAAACGTTACTTAGAAATGCTAGATTTTGATTCATAACACAGTGCAACACATCAAATGCAAACTTTTTCTAGTGTGCGGTTTGGGTTTTGCTAGTTTAGCTGCTGTTCCGATTTTATATTTTGGCTAAAATTTGATTTTTCCGAAGAATATGCAATTTTTCTCACAAGCTATTCATCGGAAACCAAATGAATTTTTGTTTTTCTGTCTTCGACACAATTATAGTTATAGTTTGGGGAAAAAAAAGTGTAAAACAGCTAAGCCGAATCACTATCTGATTCGATTTAACGATGTCCGTCCGTCCGTCTGTGTGTACATGTAAAGCTTGTAATCAAACTGCAGGTCGCAAATATGAATATATTTTAATGAAATTTTGTATGTAAGCTTTTATCGGCCATAGGATGAACACTGTTGAAATTGGTGAGAATCAGTCTATGTTCAGACCTAGCCCCTATGAAATCGACTTAAATTGCCATAAGATCCAAGTTATCATATAAATCTTAGTCAAATTGGGTTTGTATGTGTTAATTACATCCATTAATCAGTAGGCAAAAAAGATCTCTATGGGAAAACTCTTAGTCATAGGCCCCATATAGAGCTGCTTCCCGATCTTCACTTAAATCTATCAAAAAACAAAAATATTGCACGGATTCTTCTCAAATTTTGTTTGTATATATTTTTGCAACATACAAGAGACCTTACCAAACATGGTCAGGATCGGTCCATTTTTGAGCCTAGTCCAATATAGATAAAGCATCCGATATGAGCTTGGTTTATGCTTATTTTCTATATCCAGTTAGTTGGGCCTGAGAGATAGGGTCTCTAAACGCATGGTATAGGGTATCGTATAGTCGGTCTAGACCGAGATGACAGAGACTTGAATGAAGGAATGCTTAAAACGCAAAAAAATTCAAATGGACAAAAAGGGTGCAAGTTCAGCGATTTTGGGGTTTGGATTTTTTTACTTTAGCCAAAACCTTATCCATAAAAAATGTCCGAGGTGGTTTTCCAAAGTGAGTGAGATAGAAAAAATATTGACATACACAAAATATTATACTAATGGCGTTTTCTTTTCTGACAAAAAATGTCGCATTTTATTTGCACTTTTTTCGAAAAGAGTATTTTTTTATCTTAATATATAAAAACGTTGGTGCGTATGTTGGTACTCTAATAACTGTTGAACAACTAATGCTAGCGACCCGATAGGTGGCGCTGGGGTCGAGATTTTCCCAAAAAATTTATTTACGGTCCAATTTAGCTCAAATTCGCAACATATATTATGTACATAAAACTAAAGTTGCTGACAAAGTTTTTCACCTGTAGGTGGCGCTGGTGTTAAAATATTCAAGAAAACGTATATTTTTTTTCAGTCATATTCATAATATTATTAAATGCAATGTATTTAAGGATTTTCGAGGGAGTTCGTGCTTTACTTTTGCCCGACACTCGGTATTAAAATTTAGATGCAATATAAAATCCAGATATTTTCTTCGGGCCAGCAACGCGGACCGGACTCAGCTAGTATATTCTAAATTAAGAGTAACCTAATTTTACACATCAATCGAAAGGTCTCAAAGTGGTGTGTCCATAAAATGCAAAAAATTTTGATTATTATCCTCTTTGAAGTTATGGGGTGAAAATATTCAAAAAAGGGAAACAACGTGGAAATATTCTCACACTATGACCTGAAAGAACTCAATGTCTACAATTTTTTGCGATTTAGGAGCGCTCGACTTGGAGACCTTTCGATTTATGTATAAAAATGGGTTGCTCTTAATTTAGAATGTATAAAAAAATACACTTTTCGAAAAAAGTGCAAATAAAATGCGACATTATTTGTCAGAAAAGAAAACGGCATAAAAAAACCATTGTTCAGAGTTTTACTTACGAACTTGTGGACCTTTTACTGAAACCCTTCCCGTAATGTCTCCACTGACCTAAGCTACTATTCCTCAATACCTATACCACCTATATGTACAGATGACATTGCTTAATCTATGGCCGAATAGGCCAACAAACATCACTGAGTCAAGGCAAACCTATTCGCTTTACTTCTCTCGAACATTGCTAACAGGTCCGGAATGAGTGTGTCATTCATTGTTCGCCTTTTGCCCCCAACCTCAAAGAGAGTTGGCCTACAGTTGAAGGAAAATAAATGACAAATGCTGCTGCCATCCGCGAAAGAGTATATAGAGTTGAAAGTTTGGCCAAGAATGTCGTTCAGAAAGATAAGGAAAAGAGAACGAAAAGAACGGAACCTTAGGGTATCTCTGAATTAAGCTGAAGCTCATTTGAGGAGACAATAAGAACACGGATTGTGCGGGCTCTGAGAAAACTTGACATAAATCTAGAGCAGTCAAGAGCGACCCACACGTGATCGAATGCCTTGGAAATATCTAGAGCAACCACTTTACTTTCACCAAAATTGTGAATCGATTCTCTCGTAGAACGACTTCTACGGAAGCCATACAGTTTCCACTAAAATATTTGTATTTGTTCTCTGGAACTTTTAAAAATTGGTAGATAAAATTAGCAGATAATATAGATATTTGTCAAATGGTTTCTTAAAATATGTAATTTATTATGAACAATTAAAAAAACTGAAATAAAAAACCATAGTTTTTTTCCCAAAATCCAAAATATTTTATCAATAGATTAGTTTAATTAAATTATAAAAATTTGAAATTACGTTTTCCTTAAAAATTTTCATACCTTCGAGAGGAAGATTTTTACAGCTTTTGTACTATTTGCAGGGACTCTATGTGTGTATGATCCTATGAGTGTTTACTCAAATTAATGTAGAATTAATAATATATTTTACAGCAATCCACATTCTTCGAATCAGAAAATTAGCGAGTCAGTGATGAAATATACATTTCGACAATGAATACATATTTTTTCAACTTGTTTGATGCTGTAAAGCATTTCAGTAATTTCTCAGTGATTCGTCTAAATTATGAGGTGATAACGTTTCTGGGTAATAGTAGGCTCTGACTTTCATTCATTAGAAAAATCGCCGTATTCGGACCACGCTACTATATGTTTATAACCTTGAATTTAAAGTCCCCTTAAATATGTAAAATTTTTTATACAATTTCTCTTCTCTAAACATCTTGTCAACTTCTTATTATTATTCATAACTTTGAGATCTCAATACCATCTACAGTTTTGTATACGTAACAGCTCATTTCGAAACATTTAAAGAGATTTAGTTCTTCTTGCTTCAATTTTGCTTTTCGTTAGAATTTAATATGCTTGTACTTTTTGCTTTTACATAGGATAATTATCCAACTTACAAAAAAAAAAAAACAGGCATTACATAAAATTATATGAGGTGGGCACATTTATTCAGTAACATTAATATTTTGACACAATAACATTTTTGGTTATAATGATTAAGGAATATATCTCATAAACAAACTCTATGTGTATACACACTAGAGTGCTTCATGGAATAAGAATTATTATAAGCCTTAAAGGTTGCTAAATTCAATTTTAACCAAAACAAGTAATTCTGTGTCGTAAACTCAATATTATTAACGACGTTGGGTATGATTCACATTTGCTTATTCTTAAACTTTAAATTCCAATACCACTTAAATTCAAATTAATTGTTTTTTTAACCAGTAATTATTAGAATTTCTTATTTTTGGTTTTATTACAAAAATTAATGATTTTTATAAAAATAATTAACTTCTAACTAAAACATATCAAAATTTTTCTATTACTAAAGTACAAAAGCTTTTAAGATCACTTCATAAGAGACTAAAGAGATATTATTTGAAAGGTATTTCTTTTTAGCCGATTTGCAGATTTACAGATTTTTAAATTTTTTCCTTTATTTTGAATAAATTGCAGTTAAATTTGCTACTAACACATACATAAAATTATACAATGCTATGTGTGCGTTTACTAAATTTGTTAATGTGTTTGTAACAAAAACGAGTTTGTTTTTTTGTGTTGATTTGTGAATAGGCTATAATTGATTGGCATACTTTTAGGGTCTTTATTTAATGAAAAAATAAAATTTCCTAGAATCTGCGCTCGAATTTCGATGGCTGAAATCTGCTAGTTTTGTTAATTAGACAAAGGAGTGCTTACAATTAGGTGAAAAATCAGCTCACAAAAATGCGAGTGTGAAAAATTTATTTTTGAATACTTCGTAGATTGGTCCTCAAACAGTGACTGGTGCGGTTAAAAGCCTTTTGTTTCAAAAAACGAAACTGCTGCTAAAAAAAAATTAACAGAAGAGAGACAATGCCTCAATCAATATTTTGATTCTCTGGCATCAATGGAGTCACACTTCTGTCGTGCTGTAACTTAAAAAAAAATATCTGCTCGCAGAATGGTGTAACCAAAAAAAAAAACATTCCACCACTTTCCTCTTCTATTGTTTATGAAGCTTTTGAGGCCAAAAATCTGGCCTTAATTTTACCTAAAAAAGACTAATAATATACGTACACGGTTCTCAGCTGGAAACCTCTCGCAAGAAAAATATGATCTTCACCAAGAAAAGAAAATAGAGGCCAGAAATGAAAAGAAAAAAAATCGACATGAAGAAACACATGTTTTCGCTGTGGATCTTCAAGCTGTATTAATTAAAGTAAGTTCTCTGTGAAAACGACAATGCACAAAAAATCATTTTTTATAGCGATGGTTGTACTTATCAAAATCGCAACTCTGTGATGAGTAATTCCTTGCTTAACTTAGCAGTCAAACATAATATTAATACTGAACAAAAAAAAACTTGAAATTGGTCATACGCAAATGGAGGCAGACAGCGTAAACTCCACCATAAAACGAGCTATAAAAATAGAGATATTGATGTCCTGCTGAATATATTGGAATATGTTAATCAGCTCAAAAAAGACCTAAACCTTATAATGTCACTTATTTGGATTACAGGTTTTTCAAAAGTTTTAGTAGAGAGAATTCGTTTTGCTGTAAAGAAATGGGAAAATGCATGCTAAATTATGGGAAAATGCCTGCTAAGTCTATAGGAAATTTATGCTAAATTGTAAAAGTGCATGTGAAAAAAAATTTGAAAAGATCTTATTTTATTAAGGAAGATTCAAGTATTTATAAGTTGGCACAAACATATATTTTCATGCTGTTGAAAATTCTTTTTTATTTGTGGTTTTTGTTTTTTTCGCAAGAATTTTTTTATGTGCAGCTTTGAGAATCATTTTTCTTAATTCAGCATGCAATTTTTCTTATTTTTAACTGAAAAATTCCCATTTTTAGCATGCATTTTCTCATGAATTTTCCCAAACATAGCAAACATTTTGCCATTTTTGACATGCATTTTTACCATTTGGCATGCATTTCCTATAGACTTAACAGGCATTTTCCCATAATTTAGCACGCATTTTCCCACTTTTACCAAGCGCTTCCCTTTGTCCCGCTTTAATAATGATAAATTTTATTCAATTAGTTATATTAATTATATAATTATTTAATTTAAATATTTTATTAAAAGTATTCGACCTGGACGTGGTAAAGTCGATGCCAAAGTGACGGATATTCGTGGAATTCGATTTAGTGATGAATGGAAAATCTTACTACCAAAAATTAACAAAAAATTGATGCCATAGAGTTTTCAAATTTGCAGCAACTTTACCCGGAAAGAAGGAAAATATCTGCTCAAAACTATGAAGTTCTACAAATTCTAAAAATAACTTTACTCAAAGACCACCATAAATTTTACGATGATTTACCATACAAATGATTTGTTTTTCATGTTTAGTAACTGAACTTTATTGATAGTATAAACATTTATGTATCAAATTAGTTATTTTTCCTAACAGCAATGAAATAAGGCTGTATTTTGTTATAATTAATTTAATCAGAACAAAAAAAAAAACAACAAAAACGAACAAAAAATCTTATTTAAAAAAATCAGTAAAAGAAAATATGCTAAGTCCACATTTAAGTGGCAAAAAAAAAAAAAAAAATGTGCTAAGTCCGCAAAAGGTCCGTTAGTTTGCATTATTTCTATTTTAAAATTCTTCGTTTATTGGTGTTCAAAGCGGAAACATAAGAAAAGAAAACTGCATTTACAGATTTAAAAAATATAAAAACCTAAAAAAGTTGTAATGTTTTTTCTTCCTGCTGAAAAATTAAAAAAAAAAACGAACTTAGCATATTTTCGTACTAAACTAACGATATTTTTTAACGCAGCTAGCTTAAGGATATTCAAAGACCAAAATAGATCATATTTTGCAGTGATTTTGGAGCTTAAAACTCGATAAAAAAAGTTTCAAAGTAGCCATTACTAAAAATATTTTTAATATTATTAACCTTTTAAAAATTGTAATTGCTCACGGTTTTATCTGAAATAACTTGTAATATGTCAATCTTAAGATTTTTATACATTTGAAATTGAGTGGCATTATTATTAATTTTTTTTGCTTTCGGATATGAAAAAGTTCATATCGGGTGCTATATTTATATGGGGACAAAATCCAAAAATTACCGATCTTAACCATATTTGGTAAGGTATTTTTTTTTTTTTTGTAAAAAAAGATAAATACCAAATTTGAGAAATATTTGTGCAATTTTTTTGTTTTTTGATAGATTCAAGTGAAGATCGTGAAGCAGATTTATATTAGGATTGTCCTATTGGGATTCTTTTGGCCTACCGATTAACGGGCGTAATAAACATACACAAACCCAATTTGACAGAGATCTGTATGATAATTTGGATTTTATGACAATTAAAGTCGATTTCATAGGAGTCATATGCATGGGTCCTAGGTCTGAACATGAACCAAATTTCACCAACTTCAATAGCGGTGTCATAGCTGGTAGAAACTTATGTAGCAAATTTCAACAAAATATATTCATATTTACAATCTGGAGTTTGATTAAAAAGTTTTCATGGACATACAGATGGACGGAAGGACAGACATCGCTAAGTTGACTTAAAAAGTGATTCTGAGCCGATCGGTATAATAAAAGATGAGTCTAGGTCGAATATTTTTGGTAGTTATAAATATCAGAACAACGTAATTATACCCTCATAGTGGTATAGGGTATAAAAATAATTCGAAGCATTTGAATAAGAATTTATGAAAAACTTCGTAACTACCACACAAATTTGTAGCAGAAACAAATAGCAGAACAAATAGAGCAAAACACTTATCTATATATTCGATATATTAAAACTAACGGGGTGATCAATTATTTTCGAAATTAAATATTATAAAAGCTATTCAAAAAAATATTCATTTTATTTTTGAAAATAAAAAATCAATTAATCGAATCCGATTCACAAGTGTTTCGCCAAATAATTAAATGAGAGTAAAAGAATATACCGTTCTGAAGCAAGGGTTGTCATCACTAGTAATTTTTTAGTAAAGTATATGCCAAATAATTTATTTTTAGCTTGTTTAAGCTTTGTTAGATTTGCGGTTAGTCTGTAGGAAAAATATTAGAATCTAAGATATATTACGGAGCTTATTTAAACATGGTATGTTGTATACAAAAAATTTTAAATTCAGAAAATTTGAAATTTATTCAAATGAAAAGCTATGAAAAACTAATTAATTATTGTTAAAAACTATGAATAGTTATTTGACTTTTTTTCCACAGATAGGTAGTATTTTAAGAGGTTTTTCTTTTTATATTATTATTATTATTATTTTTCTTTCCTATTGATGATTTTTTAAATATGTTTTTTTTTTTTTTTTTTTAGATAACTTAAAAAATTGGTGTAATACAATCCTAAACTAATATTGCACGTGGAGTATAACGATACAAAAACACTCATTAAGGAAATGCCACTAATACAATTACCACAACAACAATGAAAATTACAGCTACTACAAACAAGTCACAAAAAGTGAATAACAACAACAACAAGAACAAACAAAAAATCATACTTTCAAGAGTCTTTTTACATTTTCATTTAAATTTGGGGAGCGATGTTTATGATTTTCAACCCAAATCTGCTCAGATGTCAATAAAAATTTTTTTCTAAAAACAAGCAACCCATATAACTCATTGAAGGCGCGATCATACTTTCCACAGGCGGACAGATGGACATCACTATATCAACTCTGCTTCTTATAAGGATCAAAAACATATGTATATTAAGGAGGGACAAATTGTATGGGCCAGAAAAAATCTGATAATCATGATAATTTTCCATAATACTCATTGAAATGTAAAAAAAAATTATTAAAAATTTATATATCGGGGGTTTTTGGGTCGGGAAATTCATTCTACACATTTAGTTTAATTATTAACATCCGTCAGAGAGTGTTTTCGTGCATTTTCGTGCATTTGTTTTCAACTTTTTGGGGAAAATTGCACAAATCAACGAATCTTTTACTTTCCCATATTTAAACAAGTAAGAAAATTATAGCTAGTGTAGACCGACTATACGATACCCTATACCATGGTTTAGAGAACCTATCGCTTCGGTCCAACTAATTGGATATAGAAAATAAGCATAATTTTTTTAGGTTGCAGATATGAAAAAGTTCATATCTGGTGCTATATTCATATGGGGACTAGGTCGAAAAATAACCCGATCCTGACCATATTTGGAGTCAGTTATATTTTGACAAAATATATACAAACCAAATTTGAGAAAAATCTGAGCAATAAATGAAGATCGGGAAGCAGCTCTATATGGGGCTTATGATTAAGAATTATCCTATAGGGATTGTTTTTAGACTACTGATTAATGGATATAATAAACACATACAAACCCAATTTGACAGATCTATATGATAATTTGGATCTTATGGCAATTTATATCGATTTCATGGGGGTCATTTATATGGGGACTAGGTCTGAACATGGACCGAATTTCACAATTTCACCACAGCGTTCATCCTACGGCCGCTTAAAGCTTATATACCAAACTTCATCAAAATACATTAATATTTGTAATGGTGCGGCGTTGGTGGAAGATCCGCTTCCATTTCCCTGAGCCTTTGCTGGTCGCACGTGCTGGCGTAGGGGCCTAGATCGCCGGATGGGTGGGGTCTTGCTCAGGCCCAGGGAAACCGCACTACAGATTTTCACGTGCGATTTAAAAAAAAAACTGTCAATTTAAACGGATGCTAAAAGGATGGACAGCCATACTTACCTTGGGATTGGGGACTGGATGTTATGCCCCTTATGCCCTCCCTACCATGTTACCTCGACTCCATCTTACTTGGAGGTAACTCACTAATTGAATAGCCTATGTATGTCATTATGTAACTTTTTATCTCTTTATCCCTACTACACATAGATATACATACATTCGTTCATAATCTCACTCTTTTCGTAAAAAAAAATACCAACTCATATTAAAAGGAGAGAGTAAGTGAGATTATTGAGTGAATGAAGGGGCAAGCTAATACCAATAGCTGAAAACCAAGTGGGAGAACGAGAAGGATTGCAAGCTGTAGTTGACCCATACATACATGCATAATCATGAATTCATATAAACAACGAAGAGACAAACAAATCGCTCCATTAATCAGTTTGAAAAAATAGAACAAAAAATTTTCCATTCACATGTTACCATATAAGGTGTTATTTACATGTACATGCTTGAACTTGAAAATAATTTCAAGATCAAGGTTATTATTTTTTTTCTTCTTTCTTATTCTGCTTGTAACAGAAATTCTTTTGTTACAGTAAAGCGCAAAACAGATCACCGTCACATATTTGCGGCCTGCAGTTTGATTACAAGGTTTACATGGACACACAGACGGACGGACGGACGGACATCGCTAAATCGACTCAGAAAGTAATTTTGAATCGATCGGTATAACAAAAGATGGGTCTAGGTCAAATATTTTTGTTAGTTATAAACAGCAGCACAAAGTCATTATACCCAAACCGCATAGTGGTATCTATAATATTAATAGGCTAGGTGATTTCTGGTGACCGATGTTTTGTTCCACCGTTTTATCCCGATTTTGACCAAACGTTTATTATTTGAAAGCTATTTCTTTTTAGCCGTTTTGCAGATTTACAAATTTTAAAATTTTTTCCTTTATTTTTAGTAAATTGCATTTAAATTTGCTACTAACACATACATAAAATTATACAATGCTATGTGTGTGTTTATTAAATTTGTTAATGAGTTTGTTATCTTCATTCACAATAATAAACCAAAAAAGTGTTGGTTTGCGAATTGGCTAAGTTGAAAAATAAAGCTGCCTAGAAATTGCACTCGAATTTCGAGCGCTGGAATCTGCTAGTAGGGTATAAATAGCCCAAAATATTCAGCGCTGAAAATTATTCGTTTTTTATAATTGTTCATTTAAAGAGTTAATAAAAAAACGAATCTTTTGACTTAAATTGAATGAAATCGATGTGAACGAACCCGTACCGACCTTCAAAAAATGTTAAAAAATGTTAAAAAATTTTTGTATTACATATATGAAAATATATTCCGGTTTAAGATTTACAAAAATAAAAACAAAACTTGTTTGATGAAACGCCCTAATACAGACGCACGAACAATATGCGCAAAAAGTATGAATAATTTTGATAGTAAACTTTTGATGTTAAACTTTTCACATTTTATTGGGGAAAAAATTATTTTTTTTTTTTATTAATATTCTTTAAAAAAAATTTGTTTCCAACAAATGTGGAAATATGTGTCCAGATTACTGTTAAATAATCTAAAGCACTTACTGAGCAAAGTATCTGTAGCAAATGTTCGCCTGTAATGTTACAATTATACTAATATCCATTCAATTTATGAGTTTCCGATTTATAATTGTATTTTGTTGCTGTCCATTTATATGTATTCACCACATTCATGCATATAAGCATGTGTGTGTGTAGCTGGTCCGTTTAAAATATACTCGTAGACTCTCCTTGGTATTTTGTATAACGTTTGTATTTCTTAGGAATCAATTTCCATTTAGTTACTTGTATTAAAAATGAATGTAGATAATTCAATATTTATGTGTGTTTTATATTATGTTATCTGTAACATTGATTTGCGGTTTCATGTTGTCTTTATTGTTGTATGTACTCGTATATATTTTATCATTTAATTTAAGGAAATTTATGTTGTGGGACATATTGTGGGTAAATGCAGTAATAAGGCTTAATGAAGGCTTGTTTAGAATGTGTACATGCTGGGTATTTTATAGTTGTTTATTTTTTTAATTATATATGTTTGAATTATGCATAAAGGGGATTCTTAAATAACACTACCTCCCAAAGACTATAAGTCCATGCTACATCCGAATCTTAATTACGAATTTCTTTATCACATCAAAAAACAATGCCCAAAAATTCAAACACATATCTATTTTGATATATTTAGAACCACTACATCGTGGATATATTTTCTTTACACAAAGGCATATGAAAGCGCTACTCTTTGCCTTCAATGCACTTCTTATATTTTTTTAGATATCTTTTCATTTCTCGCACAGATCGTCAGGGAGAATGCGATTTTTGTCCCAATATTTCAACAGTCGGTCTAGACTGTCTATACGATATCCTATACCATATATTTAGAGAAAGAGTTTTCAGTCCAGCTAATTGGAAAAGTAGAAAATAAGACTAAACCAAATTCGAGTGGTATTGGTATTAATATGTGGCGTGAAGATATAAAAAATTGCATATTGAATGCTATATTTGTGCGGAGACTAGGTCGTAAATAGTGTCGATCCTGACCATATTTGCACTTATTTTTTTGCGAAAACATATACAAACCAAGTATGCAATATTTTCGTTAGTATTTTCATACTTTTTTTTTTAAGATATGAATAATGTTGGATTATGTGTTTCATATATATGTTATAGCATAATATTTGAAGTATCTTTGAAAAAAATTTCTAATAAAACTTTCTATAAATTAGTTTGCGACAGCGAATCTCCCGAGGGGCCTCGACAAAAAGTTGGTTTGCGGTGAACATCATAACTCGTCACTGGACCATGTGAAATAAAAAAAAATCGAAATGCGTCTAAAAGATGACATGTTTCCCGAGGTAATCTTGAAGAGTATTTTTAATTTTATTATTACAGGGTGCGGCTAAAGTAACTATATGATTTGTGTTTTAAATAACTATTGAATGGAATGAAAAAAACAAAAAAATTTATGATAAAAAGAAAGTTTATTTTATGTTATTTTTTTACATTAATTATGTGCTCTTTTTATGGCATTTTCCATAATTTTGTTGAGTGTTTCTTGTGGTATACGATCAATTTCTTCTTGAATGTTGTCCTTTAGTTGCTGCAAGGTTTGGGGCTTATTCACATAAACTTTGTCTTTGAGATAGCCCCACAAGAAAAAATCCGGCGAAGTGAAAATGCGCTTCGTCGGTCATCATTAAATTTGACAAAAAATTTTCATTTTAATCAACGAGATTTAAAATTGCTCTAGCATATTCCAAGCGCAATAAGAAGTCCTCAGGATTTAGTTTTTGGACCACTTGGATTTTGTAAGGGAAGAGGTGCAAATCGTGTTTTAAAATTCGCCGAAGAGTGCGGTCAGAAAGCTGCAACTGGGAAGATCGTCTTCTCGTTGATGTCTGCGGATTTTCTTCGACGCTCTGTCGCACAGCGTCAATATTTTCGGCCGATCTGCCAGTTCGAGGTCTGCCCGTACGTCTTGAATCTCCGACAGTCCCATATTCAGCAAAATTATTCACCAACGAATGAATGGTTGGACCCGTTGGAGCAGTTCTTTCACCATAAAATCTTCTGTATGCACGTTGAGTATTAATTATCGAACTATGATTTTCAATGAATAGAAAAACAATCTTAGTTCTTTGCGCAATTGTATAGCGTTCCATTTTTAAATATTCTCCCAAGTTTAATTTCTGAAATAGGAAAAAAGGAAAAGTTAAATACTCGCAAGCAGAAAAGTTACAATTGTTTTACATCATATAGTAACTTTAGCCGCACCCTGTATATTTTATTTTTTTTTTTTGCAGCATTTTGAAGTGAAAAACACAATTTTTGGTATAAAATTTCGGTGAATTTGTTGTTTAAAAATGCGGAAGAAAATGGAAAATAAAAAGAGTCTTCGTGGTTACCTGATGATTTACAGTCAGCGTCAAAACAAAGCGTACAGCTAAAAGTTCAACATTTATAACCTCATAGACATTAAAATGGGGGTAGTACAAAAAAAAAAAATCTTTTCGTTTTTTAAAGTGTATTCAGTAGTAGTTTATTTAATTTACAAAAAAAGTTTTTATTTATTTCTTCTTCATTTCAAAATTAATATTATTACTAAAAAATGGTCTTATTTTACGCATCAAAAGAAAGTATACACTTAAAATATATTTTTAAAAACTAAAATGTTTATCCAAGGCTAATATTTAGTTTGCTTGCCATTTACTTTTCTGACTGTAGCAAGTTGTCTGGGCATTGAATCAACATGGTTTTTGGTGACTTGTGAGGGAATGTTATTCCATTTCTCAGTGATTGCGCGTTTTGGGGATTCTTTGTTACTTATGCTGCGTTTTCGGATCTGCCGGTATAGATATTCACACAAATGCTTGATGGGATTCAAGTCTGGTGATTGAGGGGGGTGCTTAAGTTGCTTTGGCGTTCTACAAAGCAACCATTCTTTGATATTTCGAGCAGTATGCTTAGGATCGTTGTCTTGCTGAAAGACCCAAATGGATCCTAAGCATAATTTGTCAACACCCGGTTTCAAATTTGCTTTTAAAATGTTCAGATAATCTATGCTATTCATAGTATTAACTATGAATACAAGATTTCCTACACCACTTGTGACAAACACCCCCATATCATAACTGAACCACCACCGTGCTTTACGGTCTTAGTAACATTATTTTCTTCGTATGCTTTATTTTTTCCTCTCCATACTTTTTTGACTTCTTTCTTCCAAAAATTTCAATTATGCACTCATCACTGAATAAGCAGTTGTCCCAAAAAGTGTTATCTTTGTATTTATACTATTTCGCATACTTCAGGCGCTTTATTTGATTTTCACAGATATGAGAGCCTTTTTTGCTAGGAACTCTACCATAAAGTCCATGTTCATGCAGTGCACGGCGAACTGTACTGTCGCTTATGCTTGTTCCTAATTCTGCTGTGCGTTCCTCGGCTATTTTGACTGTACTTTCCCAGGGATTCACCTCAACTCTTCGCACTATTGCCCTTTTCTCCACGCAGGACACAATTTTCGGCCTGCCAGAGCGCGGACTGTCTTCAAAATGTTTCAAGTTTTTGAATTTATTTAATATTTTTTAATGGTATTATGACATCGGCTAATAGTTCTGCCAATTTCTCTCAAAGATTTGCAATCAGAAGCTAATTTAACTACTAAATTACGTGTTTCTATTGTAGTCTGCTTGCCCATATTGAATATTATTTAAAGAATAAAATTAACTTGACTTCTCATTGATCAATAGATAGTTAAGATAATTAAACATCAGTAATAAGAATGTAAGAAGAAACAAAACAAAAGTTAGCGGATAATTTACCGTTATAACAAGAGAACATTGAAAGTGTATACTTTCTTTTGATACGTAAAATCTGTGGTTTTTTGGAATAACCGTGTATGTCAATTTTTGTCAGCTTTGAGTTAACGATGCCAACTATAATAATTTTTAGCGCTCTATACATGTGTTAAATTTTTTTTTAAATATTGACCATTTCTGAGTTTTTTCCTTAAATAACGACGTAACTTAAATGTTTATTAAATTAATTTGCAGCACTAACGACGTATGTCAACCTACGTCTGATCGCTGACAAATTATTTTCTCAGAAAATGACACATAGCGACATACGTTGTTATTAATGAAAAAATGTAAAATAATTTTGGATTATAAACTTATGTCTAAATGTGTAGTTGCACTGGTAGTTTTCTTTTTCAAAGAAAACGACATTTGCCGACATAAGTTGTTTTATCTGCACACACTTTAAATGTGCAGGATCTATTCCTCTGAAGATTTTTACCTCAAAATTTTTCCTAAAGTATTTATTGCCCATATCTACAGGACTGTTAAATAAAAAGTCCTAAAAACTTTATATCGAGCCCATAGTTTCAAATATAACGTTGTTTTGGCTCTCCTGAACATTTTGATTTTATGACATACGCGGTTATTCTAGAAAACCACAGAAATAAGGGCTTTTTTTAACCCTGCTGTTAGGTTTGGACCATTTTGGTCAAATTTTTTTTTCTTTCCTTTCTATCTTTTCAACGGTAAAACATATCGACTTGAAACGTCAGCTCACGTGGTTTTTTTCTAAATCAATGTTTTTATTCAAATAATTAAGTGTCTAACATAAATTGGAAGGGAGAAAAATAAACAGTTACAAATTTTATGCTAAGGACCATTTTGGTCCATTGTAATTTTTTATTTATTCGCTTCTATGCAGGATGTACAAACAATTTTTCGGCTTAGTTTGCAAATAAATTTGCTGCAGATAACACATTTACTATCGCATTTTGATTTGCAGCAACCACAAAATGCACGTTTTCTAGCAGTTGGGTTTCTTGTATCACTTGTAGAAGCTACGGGGTCTGTGGTAGATGCTCTTACCTCAGCCAATAACTCTGCTGAGAAATTTTTTTTGGGTATGTTGGTTCGTTTCATCATATGTTCTTTGGCCAAAGAAAGTGCTAATAGTCGTAAAAATTCTGGTCGCTTACGATTTTGATCACTGGGTGCCCACGAATCATCGATTTCAGAAAACAATATAAGCGCATTCAATGCTGATATATCTATCATATTTGCAAAAACAACATTCGGCCATCGATTTGTTTTACGTTTAGTACTGTAGTAGCCAATCTTTTGGTCGACAGTATCTACGCCTCCTAAAAGAAAACAAAATTTAATTTTGTTCACTAAAAATCTATGAACACTGGCAAAAAGTTACACACCTTTTGTTGAATTATAATAAGACACAATCTCAGGCTTCTTTTTTGGTCCATTGGCATCAACTTCTGTCGTTTTGTGCATCGTACTCATCAAAACAGTACCTTTGTTTTTATGGCTGTTGTATGAAACTAATGTTGCGACTTCATTGAAAGCAAATGTTGAAGTATATAAAGGAACTTTTTTGAATATGAGCAACTTCGGTGGAATAAATGTTTTATTTTTTCGAACTGTACCCACTTATGTCAGTTTCCTTTCCAAAAGCTTTTGCGCCAAATCAAACGACGAAAGAAATTATCAGCCGTGATATTTTGACCTTTCAAACCTTCAGTCAAGTCCAATACGATGCTCTGTCCTTGGTTTTTCTCAGGCTGATCATTTCCTTGTTTTCCTAAATATGGCTGTATCTTCCACACATAACTTGTTTTAGAGTCAACAGACAACCAAAATTTTAAGCCATATTTGGCAGGTTTTGAAGGCATATATTGTCTGAAAGAGCATCGTCCTCTGAAAGACACCAGTTGTTCATCAATAGTAACATTTTCATGGCAGTTGAAACTCATTGAAAGAATGCCGTCCCAACGGTTCCACAAATCACGTATAGGAGCAAACTTATCGGTGCTTTGCATTTGTCTTCGGCTCATAACATCATCGAACCGGAGCGCTCTTGTAATCATTTGAAAAGTATCCTCAGACATAATTGAACGGAAAATAGGACGACCAAAACGTCTATCAAACAAACCATGTATGTCTTCGTTTTGCAAATAAATTTGCCTACTCTTTTACTGAACCAAAATAAAAAATCTGTATAAATATACATACCGACACACACCAGCAAGAATAAGTACTGCAATATAAGCACGCAAAGTGGCTTCATCAATGTCTTTCCATTTACCCTCGAATTTTACTCTGCCATACATATTGGTATTTTCAATAATTATTTTTTCTAATGGTGGTGGAAAAAACAGTAAAAAAGATGAAAGAATATCTTGGCACCTGGATACAGCAAATCGAGTTGGTCCTGGCTGTATTGAAATAATATTTTCAGAACGAGTTCCAATAGAACAGGGTAAGGGAACAGCACTCCATTGCATTTTATTTTTTGCAATAAACAATGGATCTACAGTGCTAGCAGCAGCCACATCTTCTTCACTATCTGTTTCAGAATCACTTGATTCGGTATTTTCAAATTCAGTATTTTCTTCTAAAATACTTGAATTTGAAATATCCGAGGCACTGTCATTTAGGATTTCAGCAATAGTATCGGTGTCCAAAAAACGTCGATTTTCCATTCTAACAAGAAATAAACACAACACAACACAACACAAACAAGACACAAACTAAACTGCAACTAATGCAAACAATTTACACGACTGCATCACAAAATAAAATCAGGGGAATCACAAAAACACAAAAAAACACACACACACATGTCTGCATGATAAAATGCAAAAAGGGGACTCACACAAAAAACACAACTTATTGAATGTCAACAGTAACTTGAATAGCTGATTTGATGGCATAACAAAACAAAATTAGGGGAATCCCACTATTGGCTTTCAAATTTAATTTGTATGAAATATAATAACAAACATTCAAAACAAAATGAATAGCCCAAACGATTTGTTAAGCATACAAATATAACTCTTAGTGAAAATATTTGTTGCCAAATACTTAATTGAAATAAATAAGCATAAAAAATAGACTTACGCCCCTTGTTTTCAAAAAAAATTGGTATAGACCAAAATGGTCCGTTAACCTCGAATTCGTAAGTTTTTTTTAACCTAACAGCAGGGTTAAGTAATAACGTTCATTTTAAAATGAAGAAGAAATATATGAATATTTTTTTTAAATTAAATAAACAACTATTGAATACACTTTAAGAAATGAAAAGATTTTGTTTTTTTTTGTGCTACCCCCATTTTAATATCTATGAGCTTATAAATGGTGAACTGTTAGCTGTGCACTTTGTTTTGACGCTGACTGTATTTGTAGAAATAGTGTTTAAAACTTCAAAAGAATCGGTCAAGTAGATTCTGAGTTATAATATTCACGGATTTCAGACATGTTGTTTGCGAGAAAATTGATTTAAATTTTTTTAAAAAACTGATTTACATACGGTAACCCGTATGAGGCAGGTCGTTTGAAATGCCGTACCGTCGTTAGTTTTGCTCCAATTTGATTGAAATTTTGACATAACAGTCTCAGCATGTTGTACGTTCAGAAAAGAAATGAAAAAAATTTATGATTAAATACACTTTGTATATTTCATAGTATGTAAACATTTTTATATTCATATATAGCTTAGCGTATTTCTAAATGGTTTATTGCTACGGAAAGTTAACTAAATAATGATAAGTACAGACACATGCTTAACACGTATCCTTAATCAATGTTTTATATACATCAATATGATAACCATATGTGCATGTGTGCGTCCCATAGGTAGATTAGTTAAGTTTTAAAATTATTGTACTTAGTTCTTGAGGTTCTTTTATTAATAAATAAAATAGTGTCTTTCAAGCTGTCAGTGAGTATCGGACAAATACTCAAGCAAGCTATTTGTTACATTTCTTCAGGGTGCCATGACTAAGAGTTATCCTACACGTGCTATTTTCGGGCTATTGATTAATGGGTATAATAAGTACATAAACACTAATTGACCGAGATCTATATGATAATTAGAATATTATGGTCAAAGATAAATTTTTAGGTCAAATATTATTGGTAGTAAGAAACATCAGCACAAAGTCATTAAACCCTGACCACTTAGTAGTATAGGGTATAACATGTTGTATTATCAATGAGCTAATGTGACCTGATTCCTTAAAAGGTAATTAAAATTGCATTTTAATTTTTCCTTTTCCAACGTTTCGTAGATATTTTGTCTACTTTATCGAGGGAACGTCTATTTAATTAAATAAAGACATTGGTTATTATATTTGAACATGTTTATCATGCAAATCTTTTTAAAAAATACCAAATGAATTTCCTTGTACTAGAACAAAAGGGGTCTAATTAGCAATCTGAAATCGAAAATTTAGGGAGAATCCAAAAAAAAATAAAAATACTTTATAAAATAAAATGTGAAATAAAAATATGCATTCCTTTATTACACTTTTAATATTCTGAACAATTTTTAATGCAAATTAAACGCTTGCTTAAGGGCCGGCTTTAGCGATTTAACAACGAATGCCCAAATTATGAAGAAACAAGTTTCGTTAGTTATAAAAAACATAACAAAGAGGAATATATTATATTATATATATATATAATAAAGGTATAGTCCTCTAGGTGCCAGTTTCACAAAGATTTAAGGTGATCTGAACTTGAAAACTTTTCATATCATATATAATTATGTATTATGTATAATATGCTGATGTTCGCAGCTACCAAAAATACTTATCATAGAGTCAACTAGGGCTGATTAAACCAGAATATGTTTACCAATGTCAGTCCGTCTGTTTTTCATATTCATACAAATAGTGTGCACAAACTGCAGGTCTCAAAGGAAAACATATTTTGCTGTTGAATTTGCCAAAAATCGGTTCAGCGATGGCATACATACATATCTGTGGACATTTGACAAAACGACTTCTTTCTAAATCGTAAACTTTTCAGTAGAGCGAAAAAACTGTTAAAATGACTTATAAAAGTTTTTATATAGAAAATTAAATCAATCTAATACTTAGACATTATTAACAAATATCTAATTAACAATTTGCGATGTTTTTTTTCCTTCCATGAGCAATAGTTTGCTTTAAAAATGCAACAAAAAAAATTAAGCTTCTTTGTCAAATGGATCTCAAACAAAAAAAAATAGCTTGTAACATTCAAGTCGTTTTGTCAAAATTGTTTTGGTTAAATTAGAAATTGATCTAAATCGCTTATTTCAAGACAAGTTGTTTTTATAAATTGAAATGTAACAAAAAAATCGAAAGAAGTTGATTTGGCAAAAAATATTTTGGTTTTATTAAAAACAAATTACTCCACTTTTTCATTAAAATAGCCAAATAATTAATAAAATATATTAATGAATAAAAGAAAATACTTTACTTCTTGAAAACTTTAATAAAAAAATAAAAATTCACTTTAAAGAATAGTTAGTATAAACATTTTATAAGAAAGAAACAGTAAAAAATCATATTTTGCGGTTTTAGTATATAGAAACTTATCCTTATTGAATTTCTTCTTCGTCAAGATCCGGATCGATTTCAGTCGTACGTTCTCCTTGGGCTTTAATGCTTCGATAAAAACTGTGTAGATGAGTACTAATCAGTGGCAGCATATCCAACAAATCGCGTTTTTTGTTTTGTGATATAGGCAATAGAGAAGTATAACTTACGACTAATTGTGGAGTCGGCACCTTTGGACGACGAGGGTTAATGTCTAGCTGCTTAAAAGCCTCTTCTGGGTGTAGTGATGATTTGTACTGCAAAACTCCTGGCTTGCTTTTCTCATACCGCATCCAACGAATCTTTTTCCACTCGAATTTTTCACCTGAAAAAGATATAAGTAGAAAAAAATTAATACAAATTAATATATAAAAAGACTGTAATAAATAAAATTAGCTTTAATACCTGTGCTGTTGCATGACCTCCATAAGTATTTATCTTTCATCAGAGCATTAAAATCGAAGAAATCATTTTGGTTTAATTCGTGAACGATATATTTATTATTTGTAGCAGATATTAGATTTGCCCAGTCGTGTGTGTGGTATATTGAAAAAGATGAATTTTTCTTCTTTTTTTCAATTTGCGCATGTACGGTGTCACATTCAAGATGCGTATGACCCACAACTAGAAATTTATGGTCAATCACTTGAATGCTTGGGTGCTCTTCCAAGACTTGTGCAAACATTGCTGAAATATATGAGTTACGGTTTTGTCTGGACAGGAGTCGCTGTACAAAATGACTTGTCGAACTGTATTAGGTAAATCCAACAAGCATTTGAAAAGGCAAGACCCAATGTCGTTTGCTCCACGTTTTGCAATAGTTTCATTCCACAAGTAACAGTGAGCCTTCTTCGTTGCCCCATCATGCACCGTTAAATTAAATGTCCACAATGGTCGCTTATAGAAAAACATAGACGCACGTAAATATGGAGTTGGCAAACACTGTTGCAAGTCAAAAGAAAACATTTTTACATTTAAATTACTTGATGCAAGTTCCTTGTCATTTCTCTTGCTCTCATAAGCAAAATCTGCGTCGTCATGGTGTTTCTTTTGTTGCAACTTAAGCTGAATCTTTTCTTCTTCATCCGATGCATTTGAAATTTTTGATTTTAGTGTTTCGCACATATTACAAAGATCAAGCTGCGGTTTTTTAAATTTAATATCCATAGGTTTAAAAATTTCTTGATATTTCGATTCCGATACGGGATCGGAGTATTTTTCAGTATACAACCGATATAAAGTAGCAAGATTAAGACCGCGCTGAAAATACAATTGGGTTGTATGACGACGACTGTAGTGACTTTCGTACTTGGGAATACTTTTTATGTGTTCTATTACTTCATTGTATTTATGAATCGATAGCTTGTGCTTTGGCTCATGTTTGCCACGTCCATCATCTTGTATGAGCCCACCAATAAGTTGATTTATTTTATGCCTATTTATGGTTTTGATGCTCGAATCCGTTTCTCCAAATATTTTTAAAAAACACCTTTTGCATACGCGATTTCTCTGTCCATGTTTCTCGAAGTAGTACAAATAAACGTATTGCCTATTCCGAGAATTCGATGCTTTGACAAGAGTCTCGGATTTCTTAGTTTGAATGTCAATCATAGTCGAAATGTAAAGACGTCGCTTATTATAATCTCCCAGACTCCAGTAGTTTTTAAATATGTCTTCTTGCTGCTGAGAATTAATTTTGGTGTGACACATTTTTTTGCACAGCCCTATTGTTTGAAATTTCTTGGCGGGAACTTTTTTATTCCTATATGTACAGTATTCTTTTCCCAAATTCTTGTTTAATTTATTCAATCTCTTTGATGTTGTAGGCATATCAACAAGTTGTTCTTTGCTAAATTGTGGTAAGTCTGTCTCGGTAAGATTAGATTCCAATGTAGCAGCCATATTTCTAATGCTAGTAGATGTGGTATTCATATCTGAATCTTCCGATGGAATGTAATCAGAATCATCATAATCGGTTTCATGAAAAACGTCTTCATCAGTTTCGACATTTTCCATGCTCTTAGCCTCGTTACTTACTTCGGTTTGTTCCTGTTGCAGTAGTGTTAACATATCACCACTTATACCTACATCAAAAGATGTGACTGTCTCAAAGGGAAGTTGTTTTAAAACCGATCCATTCTCATGATTAAAATTTTGGACACTCCAATTATTTCCGTCGTTAGCAGGATATCTTTTAGCCAAAGATTTTTCTATTTTATTTTCTTTGGCATCAAAAAAAGACGTTTTTACGGGTTCTTTTCTCGCTTTTTTGGCCATAGCCGCTAGTTTTTTACCTCGCTCCATTTACGCAATATTAAATTTTTTGGTTTTATTTTAATGCTAAACAGCAAAACAGCCTCTTTTTCTCTTTATTCCTTTTTAAAAAAGCACTTGTCTTAAGATAAGACTAAACTTTTTCAATTTTTCGATTTTTCAAAAGAACCTCTATCGACACAAGGCTTCTTGTCGAAACGAACGCTCACGATTAACTGATTTAAAAATCAACTTTTCTCACACAAGTGGTGTGTTTTTCAAACTTTGCTTTTGACAAAACGTCTTCTTTTGAAAGAAGCTGTTTTATCAAAAGGATATTGGTAAAAACGTGCTAGAACTAAGTGGAGACAGGCTGTTTTGTCAAATGGCAGTTAACAGTTTTTTGTTTGAGTTTACAACTTTTTTTTAATTCTCTGGGATAGGTTGTTTTGTCAAATTGCAATTGGGGAAAAATCTGAAAGAAGTCTATTTGATGATCGCGTATCTTATTTTATAAACGTCATAGAAGTACGGTGATTAGATGAAAAGACGCGCATTAAAATTTTGTATTTACAACAAAAATCTTGGAAAATTGTCTTATCTCGGCAGAAGTCGTTTTGTCAAATGTCCACAGATATGTACCTTATGATTGCAACCAAAATTTATTTGAGATTCAGATTATTAGATTATTATTTTCAAACAGTGAGTACTCTCCTTACCATTGGTTTTAAAAGCAAAAATTTATTAACATAAATCTCAATTACTTTCATTATTCTCTTCATTAATTATAAGAATTAACTTTTGCAAAAGAAAAATAAAAAACTACATTATTTCTGCATCAAAAGCGAGTTCTTATATATTCTTTCTTCTTAATTATTTTCCAATAAAATCACAAACGGTAAAGAAACTAAAGAAGATAATAAAATTATTATGGAATTGTTATACATATGGGGGATTTCATGTCAAGTGCACCTACTTTTGAAACCGATGTCTTCCGATCGGGACGAAATTTGCACCAAGGTTAGTCCTATTGGATAGTAGTTTAGACACAATTTTTCAATAAGATCGGTCCAGATCTCTCTGAGTTAGAGGGGATCAAAATTTGACATTTTGGCCAAACAGGTGTTTCTTTTCATCCATGTAACTTACTACCTATTGTTCTTCAAAAATTTTCTCCTAAAGAGTTTAGATAGCTATTTATTCAATATTTCGGAAAAAAAATTTTTAGACTTTTTTTTTTGCAAAATTAAAGCATTTTTTGCCTTTTTTTCAAAAAGGGAATTTTTTTTTTTTTTTTTCATAAGAAAGCTTAGGATTTTTCCTTTAAGAGCTTTTTGGTCGCTTAGTGGGATGGGAGTGGGATATCTATCAAAATAAATGTTTTGTATCTCAAGACAACGGTTTTTAAATTTTTCACAAATGCACTATTTTGAATTTTTTCCTATTTGTGTGTAAAAAATTACAAATAAAACTTATACTGAGAAACTAGACAAATCAACCTTTCCGAAGGTATGAAACATACCTTCATAACATAACAGAAGAGAATGGTTATCTGTAACCTGAAAGAGTTATTTGCAACATTTCAATCTGAACACGAGGATGTTAGAATTGACTTCACGAAATTAACCCAAATTTACCATTAAAATGTTAAACTGATGTTGAAGGAAATCAACTTAAAGTATTTAACAGATGATTTGGCAGAATATTTACACGATTACCACGATTGCCTTAAATTGACTATGTGTCCTAATGCAACAACTTCTTGCCACTTAGGTGAATGTACCAATTGCCCGAAAACCACATTCATCAAAGAAAATTTAATCAACTCTTTAGATCGAGAATATATAGAGGAGGTCAAATTTGATTCTTGCATTAGACTGACAGATGTACAATGAAAACAATAATTTTAAATGTGGATGATTTTATGGAAGAAATGTGTACAGGATTCCTAACTTGAGAAACCATGAGTTTTTAGTCAAAGAGCAATGGTCATTCTTCAAGGATTTGAAGATAAATTTGAAGTCTGGTGAATTCGTTATTTCATATGATTTCGCAGAAAACTATAAATATGTTCTTCAGGATGACATACAAGAATTCCACTTCAATAACGGCCAAGCAACTATATTCACAGTAGTTATTTACTATATGAAAGATGAAAAACTGGAACACAAAAGTATGGCAATCATATCCGACGATTTAAAACATGATACCGTTGCAGTTTATGAGTACCAGAAGTGAATACAAAAATTTCTAAAATCTAAATTTACAGTAAAGAAGCTATACTACGTTTCGGACGGAGCTCGTCAACATTTAAAAAAAAAAAGTAGCTTGGCAAACCTTATGCCCATGAAAAAGATTTTGGAATGCCAGCTGAGTGGCATTTTCATCCTACTGCTCATGGTAATGGAGCATGTGATGGTATTGGAGCAAACCTTAAAAGAAATGCAGCGAAGTATAGCCTCCCGTGCTCTCATCAAGATCGCATCTTAGATGCGACTGCTTTATTCCATTGGGCAAAGAGTTATTGTAAAGAAACTAAAATAGTTTTAAGTAGCAAAGAGGATCATCAGCAAACATTGAAAACACTGAAGGGCAGATCCGATGCTGCGGTAACAATCGATGGCACCGCTCAATACCATGCTTTTATACCGCTTGTCGATGGCAGATTCAAGTTGAAAAAGTTTTCAGCCTCTATTCAATGCGATTTCTTTCCAAAGACAACAAATAAACCAGCAGCGAAATCAATAGCTGAACCTGGTAACGCCAAGAAAGGATTGACAAAAAAACGCAGTAAATAAAGGCGACAAAAATTTACAAGACTTAAATACTTCATCAGCTACAATAAATTAAGTATAAAAATAGTTATTATATAAATCGATCTAGTGCAATTTAAATTATATTTTAATAAATTATTTATCTTCTTATTTTTAATATTATTATTATTATACATTAATTTAATTATTATTAAAAATAAATAAAAAATAATAATTTTTAACATTTCTATAGAAAAAAAGCGATTTTTTTCCAGAGGTTAACATATTCTGAGTATTACAGTATCGAGGGTATAAAATTTTAGTTGGGTATGTTATATACCTTCGGAAAGTTTAGTTTGTCTAGTTTCTCAGTATAAGTTTTATTTGTAAGATTTTAGACACAAATAGGAAAAAATTCAAAATAGTGCATTTGTGAAAAATTGAAAAACCGTTGTCTTGAGTTACAAAACATTTATTTTGTTAGATATGCCACTCCCATGCAACTAAGCGACCAAAAAGCTCTTAAAGGAAAAATCCTAAGCTTCCTTAAGAAAAAAAAAAATGCCCTTTTTGAAAAAAAGGCAAAAAATGCTTTAATTTAGCAAAAAAAAGTCTGCAAATTTTTTTTTTTTAAGTATTTTTTCCGAAATATTGAAGAAATAGCTATCTAAACTCTTTGGGAGAAAATTTTCTAAGGACAGTAGGTAATAAGTTACATGGATGAGAAAAAACACCTGTTTGGCCAAAATGTCAAATTTTGATCCCCTCTAACTCAGAGAGATCTGGACCGATCTTGTTGAAAAATTGTGCCTAAACTACTATCCAATAGGACTAACATTGGTGCGAATTTCATCCCGATCGGAAGACATCGGTTTCAAAAGTTGGTGCACTTGACATGAAATCCCCCATATACATTATTATTATTACGTGTAGATAACTATTTGTTACGTAAATCTGGTGAAATAGTCAAAATACCCTATTCCGCAAATAAAAATTTGACGACAAATATAATAAAATAAGAGAGACTCGTAATTGTTCTATATCTGGATGGTTTAAAGCATTTACAGAGGCTGAAAAGTCATCTCTAATTAGAGAAATAAAAACGCGTATAAAAATTCCAGCAACATAATTAACAGAAATCTGTAATGAATGCTTTAACAAACAATTTTATCTAAATATCGTCCGGAATATATTCTACTAAATTGGGTTTGACAGTTGTGTTGCGTGAAAAAACGTACATCAACAAAGTGAACAAGATGAAGAGACTTACATATGCTTTAACTCATCAGAACCTAGACAGTGGCGTTTGAAAATTGAATGAATCGAAACATATTTAATATCTATGGTACCGGTGTAGAGTGTGTCGAAAGGCCGGTGGAGGGTTTAAAGAAGACTAGCAGATTCGAGCCCTCGAAATTCGAGCGCAAATTCTATGAAATTTTATTTTTTCATTAAATAAAGACCATAAAGGTATGCTAATCAGTTATAGCCAATTCACAAGTCAACACAAAAAACAAACTAATTTTTATTACAAACACATTAACAAATGTAATAAACACACACATATCATTGTATAACTTTATATATATGTTAGTAGCAACTTTAAATGCAATTTACTCAAAATAAAGGAAAAAATTTAAAAATCTGTAAATCTGCAAAACGGCCAAAAAGAAATACGTTTCCAATAGTAAACGCTTGATCGAAATCGGGATAAAACGGTAGAACAAAACATCAGTCACAAGAAATCGCCTAGCCTATTAGTATTATAGATAAGTAAAAAAATTGTCATCAGTCTAGACCGACTATACGATATCCTATACCATAGGATATAGAAAATTGGATATAGAAAATAAGCGTAAACCAAATTTGAGTGGCATTTCTATTATTTTTTTGTCTTCTGGTCTGAAAAAGTCCATATCGGAAGCTATATTTATTTGGGGACTAGGTCGAAAAATGGACCGATGCTGACCATACTTGGAAAAATCACATATTTTTTTTACAAAAATATATAAATACTTAATTCGAGAAAAATCTGTGCAATAATTTTGGTTTTTAATATATTTAAGTGAAGATCAGGAAGCAGCTTTATATGGGGGCTATGACTATGAATTGTACTATAGGGTTTATTTTTGGACTACTTATTATTATGGGTAATAAACATACACAAACCCAATTTGACCGAGATCTATAAGATCATTTGGTTTTATGACAATAGAAGTCGATTTCATAGGGGTCATTTTCATGGGGACTAAGTCTGAAAATGCACCGTTTTTCACCAGTTTCGACAAATTTCATACCATGACCGATAGAAGCTTACATACCAAATTTCATCAAAATATATTTATATTTGCGATCTGTAGTTTGATTATAAAGTTTACATGGACACACTGACAGACGGACGGACAGCGCCAAATCGAAAGCTACTATCGGTTTAATAAAAGGTGGGTCTACGTAAAATATTTTGGTAGTTACAAACTTCAGCACAAAGTCATTATACCGTGACCACATGGTGGTATAGGGTATAAAAATTTATGTACTACTTTTAAACATGGAGTTGGAACAGTTCTGCTGTGTGGATGTATGAGTGCTGCCGGTGTTTTACGCTTATATAACATTTGCGGAATATTTCATCACATAGTACATATTGAGATTTTGAAAATGAATCTTCTGTCCAGCGTGCAAAAAATGGCATTCCAAAACCATTGCATTTTCACCTAAGTGAGCGATGTGCCAGATAAACATAAGTTATGGCTTCTTTATGTTTATCTGTACAATTTTGTACCCAACCAAAATTGATATTACAGAGAAGAAATATATATAATGAAAAGTTCCACAACTGCCTAAGAGTCTCCCTAGGAGTGTAAAATTTTTGACCGAACTCCATTAGGTTTTTGGTCCAAACATTTTTCAAAACAGACCTGCCCATAGCGCCCACTCTTTAAGGGATTTTCTATACAACTGTTCATACTATTCCCATTCCTTAAGGGGGGTGCCATGTGGAAGAAATATTTTTTCTTGCATTTTTATTTTTTCAGATCAATTGATATCTGGCAGATTATGAAAAATCTTCACAGCTTAAACTGTGAACTCCCAGAGTTTCTGTCAAATATAACATCCCCGTTTACCTTGATTTACTTCTGCCAAATTTATACACAATAGTTGCGTATGTAACAAAACGATTTGCAATAAGATTGACAAAAATATATCTATATTGAAACCATAACATAATGTGGGATTTAATTTTGTTTTTTGATACTAACCTGCTTCCTGATTTTCCTACAGTGATTTTTCCATATTTTTGTAATATTTTATTAAAAGTTACACTAAGCTAACACTAAAAGCTATATTAATACATGCTAAAACAAGTGAGAAAATTATACTCGGTCTAGACCGATTATACGATACCCTATACCATGCGTTTAGAGACCCTATCTCTTAGGCCCAACTAACTGGATATAGAAAATAAACATAAACCAAATTTGAGTGGGATTTTTATTAATTTTTTTGGCTGCAGATATGAAAAATTTCATATCGGATGCTATATCTATATGGGGACTAGGCCCAAAAATGGAACGATCCTGACTATGTTTGGTAAACTCTCTCGTATTTTGCAAAAATATATACAAACAAAATTTGAGAAGGTTCAGTGCAATATTTTTGTTTTCTGATAGATTTAAGAGAAAATCGGGAAGCAGCTCTATATGGGACTAAGAGTTGTCCCAGGGATCATTTTTAGACTACTCATTAATGGATGTAATAAACGCATACAAATCCAATTTGAGTAAAATCTATATGACAATTTGGATCTTATGGCAATTTATATCGATTTCATAGGGGTCATTTGTATGGGGGCTAGGTCTGAACATGGACCGATTCTCACCAATTTCAACAGCATTCATCCTGTAGCCAATGAAAGCTTACATACCAAATTTCATCAAAATATATTCAGATATGCGACCTGCAGTTTGATTACAAAGTTTACATGGACACACAGACGGACGGACACACGGACGGACATCGTTAAATCGAATCAGTTAGTGATTCTGATTCCATCGGTATAATTAAAGATAGGTCTAGGTCAAATATTTTTGGTAGTTACAAACAGCAGCACAAACCACATAGTGGTATAGGGTATAAAAATTAAGAGATGAGATTTTGTAGTTTTCGAAAAGAGCATAAAGGATGATTAATTTCAAAAATAGGATTTCATAAATAACTGAGATGTTTCTCAAAGTATATTAAAATATAGTAAAAATTTTGATACTGTGACTTATGATTGCTAAAAACTCTTATTTAGCATTTTTTTAATGAGGCAAAAAAATATTTCGCATGCTGGTCTTTTCAATACCCAAAACTTTAGTTGTTGTTGTCAAATGAAATCTTGGTGAAATGCTTTATGAACGGTTATTACTTTTTGATACTATTTCTCTGATTACAGCTATCAAATCATTATTCACTACTGTATTCCACACAGGAACACACACACTACAAATCATAATATTTTTTTTCTTTTTTTGAAAAATGACACTTTAACAAAAAAAAATCTTTGTTTATAGAGATCATTTTGATATTTTTCCTTATCTGTTTTGGATTATAATACATTCTATATATAAATCTTATTATGTTAATGTCATCCATCTACATAAACTCTTTTATTCAAAGAGGGTTGTATGGTGGTGTTATGATTTTAAAGGTTGCAGATTAAAGTCTTTTAAGATTTTGTTTCTCATGTCATCTGAAATATGATATTATTGAACACACTTTTACGCATTTTTAAATAGTGGTTATATTCATTTAATACTTACAAAATGCAAGTACTGAAATGGAATCACTCCTCACTACTGTTTTCTTTTTTTTTTTTTTTTTTGTTACTGGTGTTCTGTATAATTTTATGACCTTTCATCGTGTTATTTTGCAATTTTTAAGCGTAATATAACGAAAAGAAGAAAAACAACTGGATATAATAATAAAATGTCAAACATCGTTTGTAAAATGTCCCTAAGGAAATCATAATTGTATTATAACACCATCTACAAAAAAAAAAAAAAAAAATCACTCACTCACTCACTCTGACGCATACTATACACGCGCAAAATCGCTTGCACAAAAATGTGTGTTGGTGAGTTAATATTAGTGTGTTTGTATTTCAAGTCCCTTAGGATGTCGTTGCTGTTCGTTGCTTTCAATTTTTGTTGTTGTTGTTCACCAACAGTGCCATAAAGTTGTCAAATTAACAATCTATTTTTGTTTTTTTTGTTTTACTTATTTATTTTTCTTTTTTGTCAGTTGCGTTGTTAGTTGTTATTTTTGTTTGTTTCTCTAATGCATTTTGGTTATTAAATTTTAATGTTACAACTATTGAAATATAATTACTATAATAGATCGTATATTCTGCATATTTATATAATATATTATGATTTAAATATATACATTTACAGTGAAATTTACAATTGTAAAACTTTTCTTTCAGTTTAAGTGGATTTAATTATACATGATTTTATTTAGTTAGATATTTAATAACTTTTGATGTGTAAACATCTACACGCGCAGGGGGCTAAATTTCGAATTCACAATACAATCACAAATCGGTGTGACATGATTGTTTGGTGAAAAAATTATGATATGTAATAACCTTTATGTCGCTGTTTTCTGCATTTTATTTATTACCAGATGTTTACACATCTCCCTTATAATCGGACTCACATGATTTGTTTAAAATATTTTAGGTGTGATTTTATTTGGAAACTATAAATATTTGTAAATTTAAATGGCTAATTTAAAACAAAATGTTATTTCTCTTCTAATAAAAAGTGCTTTATTTATTCTACAACTTAAGCATAATAAAAATTTTTCAGTCTTAGAATTATTTAAGGAAATTGTTAAATTTAAGAATCTAAATATCAGCTAACTGCCTTAGAGGTAAAGCAGATACAACTGTTTTCAAAAGATATCGTAAATTTTTTTTAATAAACGAAAGCTATTTATTCATTCTCCAAATCAATTTTAACGTCATCAAAAGCAGGCCCCACTCTGATATAAGAGGGCGGTCTCAGAATAACCCGACCTCACAAGAAACCTAAAATTTGCTCGACACACTTCTCCCAGCATTATTCAAGACTATCGATACCCTGTTTATAGAGAAAACTGTGTAATTCCTTAAAATAGCCATTAACCGCAGACTCCATCTCTTCATTGTTGGCAAGTGTTTTAGCACCGAGTAATTTTTTGAAAGTCTGGAAATAGAAGATAATCCGAGGGAGCTAAATGTGAATTCAGTAAAGCATTCGAAAAGTAAACCACGATATTTTACTTTACAAATTATCAATTATAGGATTTAGTTTTACAACTCTAAAGTGGCTGAGTTTCTGTCTATCGAATAGAGCAAAAAAAGAAAAGTTCAAAGTGTTACATCAAAATTCATGGAGTTCTCTTCAGGCATTATATAGGGAAGTCATATGGGTCGCATACTGTTCACTTTATTGATATATATCTTCCGGTCCATTATTTTGAATTCTAAATTTCTAGTGTATAATGTCATTGAATGTTTAATGTTTGATTTAAAAATTTTGAAATCTATTAACCCCATGGTGACACCGGTGTCACAAGAATAATTTTTGTTTTTTTTTTTTTAACTATCCATCCAATTTTGATAAGTTTTGGGTTTTTGGAAAGAGAGCTAATGGTTCTTTAATTTCTTCTAAAAAAATTTACAAATATTTTTTTGATAACGGTACTGGAGCGGATCAAAATGACATAATTGTACTTTTTTTTTTGTAAATTTTCAATCGCTGTGAATATCTACAAATTTATTTCGTGTGATAAACTCTTTTGATATGTTGTAGCGAAATCTTTATTATAAAACATAATTTCTCAGATTTTTAAAATTTTGCTTAGTTTCGCCACAAATTTAAATTTTATATTGTGACACCGGTGTCACTATGGTATTCAAAGGTAATTTTTTACGAACTTTTAGCAAAACTAAAAATTTCACAGGTTGGCCATGAAAATTCAAAATATCGATTTGTTTTGCATAAACGAAAAAATTCAAAAATTCAAAACCAATTTGTAGTAGTAGGCGTATTTTTTGGTCTTTGCAACGATTTTTTAATTTCAACACAGTTCAGTGTAGTGGTCTGAATGAAGCGTTTCATGTGTATAGTGACACGTAAACATAATAAGTAGCGAAGCAGTAAATTAAAATGAACCGCCAGCGTACCTTCTTGATTAATGAGCGCGAAATTGCCCAAATATTGATGGCATCAGACAGTGAAGACGATGAGGATAACATGTATTTGGATGATGAAGACGTCGCATTTTTAGAGCAGGGCGAAGTTTTGAATTCCGAAATGGAAAATATCATTGAAGATGTTGTCGGTTAGCGACTTACTGCACTATCACCTGATAAATTAACACCAACCCCGAAAAAGGAGAAAAATTTACCCCTAAAATGGAAAAATAGGCCTGAGTATACCACAACGGAATATATTGAAAGTGAAACTGATTATGTTTACGGAAAAGTTTTGAAGCTTACTTTAGACTCTGGCGATGACTTTCCAAGTGTTTACGAAGTATTTGATTCCGTTGCAGATTTGAAAAAATACTTCATTTTATAACTGTGGAAACTGATCGATATGCCATCCAAAATGGGAGGCAATTCGTAACAACGAAAAAAGAAATTGAAGCATTTATTGGCATAACGATGGCTATGAGTATTCACAAATTACCATCTTATAAGCAATACTGGTCCACGAATCCACTTTTATCAGTGCCTTTTGTTGCAAATGTAATGACTCGGAAGCGATATGAAGATATAAAAAAAATTCACATTTTGCCAATAACGAAAATCAGCCAGATCGTACAGATAGTAATTATGACCGAGCATTTAAAGTGCGACCAATAATAAACCATTTCAATGTGGCATTTGGTAGTTCATTGACTGCCACTAAATCGCAATCAATTGATGAACACATGATTAAATTCAAAGGAAGGAATATTTTGAAGCAATACATGAAAGCTAAGCCAATTAAGTGGGGCTTTAAAATGTGGTGCCGATGTGACTCCCAAACTAGCTACCTCTTTGAGCGTAATATTTACACCGGGAGAAAAGAGAATGCGGAAATTGGGCTTGGCGAATCAGTTGTGCTCGAATTGGCAGAGAACGTTTGCAATCTTGGTGTTGAACTATACTTCGACAACTTTTTTAATAGCATAAATTTGCTAATTAAACTTAAAGATATGAACATTCGCGGTTGTGGAACGATCCGAAGTAACAGAAAAAACTTTCCTAAATTTTTAAGCGACAAAACTATGAAACGCGGAGATATTCAAAGCTTCTGCTCCGCTGGCATCGAAGTGGTAAAATGGATGGACAACAGAGCTGTATTCCTGGCATCCAACTTCATCGATCCTTTCGAAAAAACATTAGTAAAACGGCGTGTTCAGGGCTCGTCTGAAAAAATCAATATACATTGTCCACTTACGGTTTCAAGCTATAATAAAGGAATGGGTGGCGTGGACTTAATGGACCAAAGGAAGGTAATATATAACATTCAATATTTTGAAATTCATACTATTATTTGTTTGCTTATTATTTACAGGTCTATTACGAATACGATCGTAAATCAATTAGGTTTTTCTTGCGTATATTTTTTGACCTCCTTGACTTGGCTATATCAAATGCGTTTATTATATATAACAAGATAGCAATTCAACATGGTCGTGCTTCTACAATACTATTTGACTTTCGATTGCAGCTGTGTACACACTTGGTCAACGAGTACACCAGTCGTCAAAGGCCTTCATATGACTGCCAAAAACAAGGAGGACGCCAAAGTAAAGTTCTTGTAAAAGCCACTGCTCCAGAACACCAAATGATTCGTGAAGAAAAACGACAGCGTTGTCACAATTGCGCCCAAAAGAAAAAGGAATCGAAAACCAACATCAGATGCGCAACTTGCGACTTATATTTTTGCTTTGTAAAAGAAAGAGATTGTTTTGGTAAATACCACAGCAAATAAGTAATTATGTTCTCTTTTTGAATTTAATAGGCATATTTTTTGTCTAAATAAATAATATACATTATTTTAAATACATTTTTTTTTTACAATAAGAACACAATTTTTCGAATAAACATACATATATACTAACATACATACTTGTCCAAGCAAATGAATTGAAAAATAATTTATATGTAAAAATGTATATTAAAACACACGAATTTCCAATGTAATAAACAAGTATTTTCAAAAACCATCGGTTTTATATAAAAATAACTTTAATTTTATTAAAAAAAAAAAATAATATCAGTTACCCAAAAAGTTACCTTTGAGTACCATGGTGACACCCGTGTCACACTAAAATTTTAGCACTTGGAGGCCAAAAACCAAAATTTTCATGAAAAACTTTAACAAGAAATAGGGGTCAGAAATCACGAAACTGTGCTTGGTTTTCCGATAACTCTTTTAGTTTTCCTATGGTGCCGAAAGGGTTAACGAGCCTAATGACCAACTTTCACTACAATCGAATATTGAAAAACTTTCTCAATATGTAGAATAAATTTAATGGACCTAAATATTAAAAAATTGTAGATTCCAGCTATTATATTAATGTCACTGGTTAAAGTTCACAATATTATTTATTTTGGAATTTTGTGGAAGACCACAGGTTTGATTTTCGCGATCACATTGCGTTAACTGTCAACAAAGCTAATGGTGTTCTTGGTGTTATGAAACGCTGGTCCAAAGAATTTTATTATCCATATATAACAAAACAATAATGTACCTCGTTAGTTCGCCCTAATTATACCCTACACCACTATGTGGTTTGGGTATAATGACTTTGTGCTGCTGTTTGCAACTACCAAAAATATTTGACCTAGACCGATCTTTTATTATACCGATCCACTCAGAATCACTTTCTGAGTCGATTTAGCAATGTATGTCCGTCCGTCCGTCCATTTGCAGGTCGCAAATATAAATATATTTTGATGAAGTTTAGTATATAAGCTTTTATCGGCCATAGGATGAAATTCGGTCCATGTTCAGACCTAGCCCCCATTTAAATGACCCCTATGAAACCGACATGAAGTGCCGTAAGATCCAAATTATAATATAGAACTCAGTCGAATTGGGTTTGCATGTGTTTATTATATCCATTAATCAGTAGTCCAAAAATAATCCCTATAGGACAATTCTTAGTCATAGGTCCCATATAAGCCGCTTCCCGATCTTCACTTAAAGCTATCAAAAAACAAAAATATTGAACAGATTTTTCTCAAATTTGGTTTGTATATATTTTTGCAAAATACAAGAGACTTTACCAAACATGGTCAGGATCGGTCCATTTTTGGGCCTAGTCCCCATATAGATATATCATCCGATATGAACTTTTTCATATCTGCAGCCAAAAAAATTAATAAAAATGCCAATCAAATTTGGTTTATGCTTATTTTCTATATAGAATTAATTGGACCGAAATAAAGGGTCTCTAAACCATGGTATGGGTATCATATGGTCCATCTAGACCGACTTTATTTTTCTTACTTGTTTTAATATGGATCAATTATATGGAATCTTTCCTATACCATTCATATAAACAGTATTGAATCAGTGAAAAACCAGTTTTTGATATAAGTTATCTTATTTAAAAAGTCCTCGAGTCATACTAAGTATCGCACTTCTACTTGGATTAATTCGAAGTGATGTTGATTCTTAGTTTCTGCTCATAACTTTCAGCTACTAAATGTAAAATAAAGCTCTTTATGCACAAAACGACTCCTTTCGCCGTGTATGCGAAAATTTCAACATATTTCTGAGAATAATGATGTTGTTAAAAGAAAAATCAATATGCGTTCGACCACAGGGGAGATGTGTAAACATATACACCTCTTCACACTCTATTTCAGAAAGTATCAATAAATTTTCAGAAAGTATTAATTGTATTTTTCAATGAATTTCGGTGGATAACAATCGCTCCAAGAGGTGGTGATGACAGACTAGCTACAGTCGCGGGCTGGGTCACCAAACAGGCTCATCCATAATCCACTGTACCAAAAAAAAAAAAAACACAGAAGCTAACCATCTCACAATTAACTCTCAGGGCCTTTCCTATCTTTTTAATATTTTCCTTTTTGTTCATGGGGGCCCTACTAATATCCACTACATTTTACTTCATCCACTTAACTTTTTTATTTCTACTCCATGCTTGAAGTCATCGCCGCAGCCTCAGGAAACGCAGGAGCTACAAAGGTTTGTCCGTCCGTCACTGAGTCCACTGGGTGAGTATTTCTGTATGTTTAATAATTTCAAATCACTTAAATTTCCCCTCTACGCACGTATTCATATAAACCGTTGGTTGTAAAACTTCCTGCACAACAACAAGATACCCCTTTTTACCGACGATTGAAGGCCTAAGCTCACCCCTATCTCATGCGCACACCCCGAAATACTACAGGATGGACTGCTCCGGAAAATAGCAACCAGAAAATGCTTTCTTCGATTTTCTTTTCCAAAGGTATAAAAATCTGCTTCAATTCAAAATTTCTCTTTGCAGAGCATATGTCCCGTCCGTCAGGTCGTACCAGTTCTGGCTGCCCTGGGTTCCAAAACCTTTTCCCTTATGCGCTTATCGTTACCTTGCACCCCTGGCTTAGTGGTGCAACTGCTGCAGTTCCCTCGACGGATACAACAGTGGTGGCTGAGATGACTTGCTGGTTCTTACGGCACTCTCACTTTTTAATAATTCTTTGTTTTTTTTTTTTTTTTAGTTTAAATTTACTTTAGCAAACACAAAAATACTAAACAACTGGTTGTTTCTTTTAATTTTTTTTCACTTTACAGCCTCAATTGTTTTCCGTTTATTGCTTAAAAATAAATTTTTTTATTCATTTATAACTTTCACGGAGCCACTTGTTGTAACACCTTCGCACCAAAAACCAAAAACATAATCCTCCTTTCAGCGGAATTCCCTTCTCTTTATACCTTCCAGCTATCTGATATTTTCCCTCCTAAACTAAAAACTGCATCCATCATATTTCATTTTTCGCACCTAAGTAACAACAGTCTCCATCTTTATTTATTTTTCCCACCTAACTAAAAACTCCCTTCTTAATTATTTCTATCCTTTCTTTTGCCCTGCCAAAAACCCTAATTATAGCAACTCATATTTGTATAATTTACTACCCCCCTTTCGGTCTTCTTCTTATTAATTTAACACTATACCATTCACACATGACAAATTCAGAAAACATTAATTGAATTTCAGAAAGTATCAATTGTATTTCAGACATCAATTGATTTTCAGAAATACCTAACTATATTCCAGAAAACATCTAATGAATTTTAGAAAGTAGCAAATGTATTTCAGAAAACATCAATTGAATTTCAGAAATTATCTATTGAAATTCAGAATGAAAAAGTAGTTTACCCTACAATACCGAAAAGTTATTATTGTTTCTATTAGTGATTTAGAGTCGCAGAAAATGTTTAGCAATATTTGGACTTATTTGTTATGCACTGGAAAATAAACTATCAAGGGTGGCCTTTTAATCAAAATAGGATAAGGACTTCATTTGTTAATCAGCTACAATATAAACACCAGGATAGAATTTTGACCCATTTTGAAGTCATCATTTTGAAAAAAAAAACACGTTTATATCGTCATCTTAAATGTAAAAGGCCGTAACTAACCGAAAGTTCAAAATTTACTTTTTTGTATTGTAGTTACGGCCTTTTACTTAAAAACTACTATTTTACCATAAATTTGTTTTCACAAATAAAAATCCATCTCTATTTCTCAATATACACTTGAGTATTTAAAATTAACGAAAAAGATTTTTGATTTTGCTAAACAGACAGCGAACTCGGTGGTTCTGCTTAGTAAAAAGTTCTGTCAATAGCAAATATATACTTGAATATTAAAAAAAAAAAAAAAAACAAATCTATAAGTTTGTGAACATATTAAACTCACAGCACACCTAGCGGTCAATTGCAAATATACACTTGAATATTTAAAATTAACGAAAAATATTTGTGATTTTGCTAAACAGACAGCGAACTCGGCGGTTCTGCCTACTAAATACACCAATACACTTACATGTACCTCACATCGATTTTCCCTTTCGCTGTTTTTGTGATTGTATTGTGAATTTGGATTTTACCCACCCTGAGCGCATAGATGTTTACACATCAAAAAGTCATTTTACATTTGAGTACTTAATTTAATTTTGTTTGTATTTCATATTTAGTCTGTAAGGCTGTTTAGTCTATAGACTTCAAAATAAATAAATAAAGAAATAAATAAATAAATAAATAAAAAAATATAAATAATTTAATAAATATAAATAAGGTATGCGATGAAGCAATTCGAATTTTAATTCATGGATTTTGGCCATTGAAATTGTGAATGTTTGAACTGGTGCATTGTTTTGATTAAACAACTCTTTCTGTTTCTCCAAAGGAGGCGCCTTTCACTTAATCTCATCACCAAATTCAGCTGATTCATTTGCTTTTGAAGACAATCAATAAAAATTATATCTCAAACAGACAAAAAAAAAAAAAAACGCCACACCTTTGCCTGCAGGTGGAAAAGTTATAGACGCAATTTACCTGTCTTGGTCCACTGGATTGACTGTTCCTTTACCGCAGGTGTAAATTTGTAGGCCCACATCTCATTCATGCTTACAATTTGACTCAATGAATCAACTTATCAAATTATCAGTCATTACGTGATGGAAAGTACTTTTCAAAATTCATCTAATTTTAGCCTGCTCACGCAGCAGCAGCCAACGATCATCCAATTGTATTTTGTGCATTTTATGAACCGTTTCTAGCATGGCCACCTGGCATTTCGTGCGAGCTCGGCTTTAATATTGTTTGGACTGAGATCTTTCAAATGAAAGTATTGTATTAAATAAAGGCAAGTATTTTTTCCAATGTTTACAAATTCACTGGGGTCATTTACTAAGCAACGCTGCGCCTTCAAATTTAAATTATATATTTTACGTCAGTTCGGGTGGTTCAGTGACCGCCCTCGTGACTTACTTTATCAAATCATCAAAAAAGTTATTAAAACCGATTTCCGGCAGGGCATTTAAAACGCGAAGTTTTTCGGTTTTTATCGCTCAAACCGATTCAAACAGGTGTGCTCGTAGTGGTCTTTCGAGTTTATTGTATAGTCAGAAGCCGCACGGTGCTACAACTGGCGAGTAAATTGTGTGTCGAATTTTTTACGAAATGCAATATTAGTATTTTTTTAACCAATCGAGATAAGACGCGTTTGAGGTGCAATATATTTTAAATCATTTACCTGTCCCCATATAAAAAACTTTTTTATACAGTACATCTATAAAACTATAACATTTCTAACAGTATCTAGGAAGCTTCTAAAGAAATCGAGCTCGACATATAACAATTTTACAAAAAATAAAATATTAATTTTCACACGTTTGTTATATAAATTTTTTTTATTTCGTACACATCCATAAAAATACTTTTCTAAAAAAACACATATTTTGTGTACATATGATGTGAAAGAAATTTTAACAGTATAAACAAGATCTTTAATTTTCAACTGACTGGCAAACATGTTTTTTCCTTGGCGTGTTTTTCATTAGTTGATATTTATACTTCTGGGGCTTTCTTTTTCCTCAACGCCCTACCTGGCTTCCTGAAATTGCTTGC